>VWZD01004081.1:259075-334495 GCA_013396695.1 Sakesphorus luctuosus | reverse complement strand
CCTTGTTGAACTTCATCCCATTGCAATCAGCCCATCTCTCAAGTCTATCCGGGTCCATCTGCAGAGCCCTCCTGCCTTCCAGCAGGTCTACACTTAATCACTTCCCTCCTACTTTGTCACTGACACCCTGGATTGTGTCTCTTATCCACCAGAGATGACATGCCCTGTCACTCATCCAGAGCAGGACTGGGATCTGAAGGACTTTTAAGACAGAGCCCACAAGAGCTGCTCCTCCTGCTCCATCCTGAGTGTGCCTTCCTTCAGCTGATCATGTCTAGGAATCTGCACAGACAGACCCCTCTCTGGGATGGCTGTTTGTCTGCCAAGCGTGGCTGGACAGGACCATGGGACAAATGACAAAAATTGTGGCAGGAAGGATGAAGAATGTGAAAGAGAAGAAAGCAGAGAAATCTGAAGACTGACATGTAGAGACAGACCAGTTACTTAATTTTTCTCTCCTTACAAAGATAAGGAAATGAAAATAAAAATTATATCTCTAAACCAGTGAGGGGATGGATCAGAAGATGCTGTAGTTATGTGTGACTCAGACTACAGTCTTAAGGGTACCAGCTGTAACACAGCAGATAGGAAACACATTTTTAAAACTTTTGTCTTTCATATATAAAAAAAAAGTGTGAATGAAAGGTAATTCCTTTCTATCCAGTTCATTAAGAAGGTATCCTCTGTAACCCCGTGAATTTGTTTTAACTCACTGATAAAGGATTTCAATATAACTTGTGAACAAGACTGGACTTTTTCCCTGTTTTACTCAAAACCTGTTTCAGATACTGTTTGAGGTAAGGAATATTAATCAGGGTGTAGTTGACTGATGGTATTTGGTAAAACATTTAATTGGAGTTCAGCCTGGAACTGGGGCAGGATCTGAAATCTCCCTGCAATCGTTCCAAAGCCATTTGCACATACATATGTGAAACTTTTGATGGCTGCTTTTCTTTGGGAAGTGTCCCTTTCGTCAGTCAAAGACATCGTGCAGGAATCAATTAAAAAAAGCTCAAAGCTCAGTGCATTGTCCACCAGAGATGAAATTCTGGAATATAAAGCCCCTCTAGACTCTCTTAAAAAATCTGGGACCAGTTCTCTATTAATCTATTAGGTTCATGTCAGGCTTTCTTTCCTTCGTAAACATCCTCAGTGGTGTGCTTAGTAACCCAATAAAAAAGAATAATTCCAGAGCATTGGAGAGCGCTGAGTACGGGAATGTTTGATTGAAAAAACTGAGTAGAAAGTGAGAGTATGACAGGAGTGGCTATGCAAAAATACCAAAATCCAATTTACCAGATGGTGTCAGAAGTAGAAAAAAGAAGGGAAGAACATGGAATAATATTCCCCAGTGGGGCTTCCCTGAAGATGTCATGCTGCTGCTAAGAAGAACATTGCAAAATTCCGGAAGGTCAGTGCAGAATTCATGCTGTTTCTGCCAATAGAAACGTGAACACGTGTCCAGGGGCAGGGCATGTACATTTAGAGCAGGTGTTAACATCAGTATTTTCAGCATCATCTTTCTCCTCATTAGAGAGCTTAAAATCTGAAAGCCACAAAACAATCCAAACCAAACAAAAAAATGAAACAACCCCACATTTAAAAGCCTGATTGACATGAACTGTAAGTACTCATAAAACTTTTTAAAATTTCTTTTGTTCTGTTCACAGCTAATGGCTTATTCTTTAGACAGAGGAGCTACTGCTACCATAAGGACCATTTATAATTTTACCCCAACTTTAATAAAAATAAATAAATAGTCAAACCTTTTAGTTTGTAATCCAGGGAGGGAGACACTTTTCTTAATGGCATTCAAGCGGTTTAGCCAACACTGACTTTTTATAACACTGGTCCCTTTGTTGGAGATAATAACACCAGGGCAAAGACCTTGGGAGGTAAACCACACATTTATTTGGTCATTAAGATTCACTGCAGTGTTGGTTTCTGTGTGATCTTTGTAAAACACAGGCATCCAAGGTCCAGAGTTTACAAAGACCACTGCCAGCAGCTTGGACATGACTTTCTCACTCTCATTTCTGAGATGCTTCTTGCACTCAGGCATGTGATTTGCCCTATGATTCTGTAGTCTTCTCCCGAGTTATTTCCTTCAGGGAGATACTGTAAACTTTAGCTAATAATGGTTGTTACAAACTTTGTGACTCTTAAAGTATAGATCCTGCAGAAAAGGGAAAAGCTTCAGGATTGATAAGAGAAGTCGATAGCACAGCCCTTGCTTCCAAACACTGATAGATCTCTCAGATAGTTATCATTAGGATTATATTTTCTGAGCCTCTGACTGCAGGTGATTACTTTTAATTTTTTTTTTTTCCAAGCATGAACAGTTCAGTCATTGTAAAAATAAAGGGAGAGGAAATGTAGGGGATAGAGGAAAATTCGACCACAGGAAAAAGAAAAAAAAACTACTTTCCATTTTAGAACAGCAAGACTTTCTAGAAGCAGCTAGAAAGTAGAAACTTGGGGTGAAAACAGTCCTCAGGAAGAGGATTTCATCAGTGCCACTTTATATTGATTTTGTCTAATACAATACTTTGAAAATTCAGTTTTGTACTTTCACAGCAAAATAGATGTGACTTAGACCTTTTCTCAGGAAAATTCCAAGTCCAGAAAAACTCTGTACACTCACACATGCCATTCAAACTTAGCAGCTTTGTGAAGAATTTTGTAAGGATATATGGTGAAGGACGCAGGAATTAGGCATTACTTATGTACAGATATGAGGCCTTGAGAATTCCTCTTTTGTACTCCCTGATGGCTTGATTCCAATTCCCTACATTAATGTTCCCCTGTTCCTGAGAGGGACAACTTGTTTTGGTGCCATCTGCAATTAAAATTGATTTCTTCAAGGCTTCATTAACACAGACTAAACTTAGAAACAGCAGGGGGTTAAGTAATTTTCAAATACCTGTGAGTACTGTATGTAGAGCTAAAAATGAAGTCTGTCTGAATCCTAATCTGCATTTCAACGTTTATGGAAATGTTTTTTGAGATTCTTAAAATTTCTCAGGAAATCTCATGGAAGAATTTTTTCTAAGTTTTATGAAATACAAGTCTGGAAGTTTTTCTGCATGGGAACATGCTTATGGATTTTACATTAAGGCAAACCAGAAAGCTCTCAACTCTCCAGGGATTAATAACCTCACAAAATAATAGACTGTCATGTGTATATTATTTACATGACATAGTACTTTCCACTGAGACTTCCATCACAGGAAGAAAACAGAACAAGTGCAAGTGAAATATTGTAGGAAAGCACACATGGCAGCTGAAGAGTAATAATTTCTACAGCAAGAAAGTTGAAAATTATTAATCAAAATTGTTAGTATCTTCATCCTTCCCCACTCACTTCAAAATACACTAGTTGATAGATTATCAGCATGTCAGCATAGAAAAAAGGCTTTTAAATTTTGTCACCTAATAGGATATAGAAATGGATTTAGAAGTAACTTTAAAAGGGCTTAAGTGAATGTAAGTTTCTCCCATTTACAGCTTGTTCCAGCCTTTCCACATGTGGAAATTCACTTGGAAAGTTCCAGAGATATAATTTTCGCCCTCCTACACATCACCTCTCATGCAGTTCACAGTTTGCAAGAACTCAAGCGACTGAAATGTTGCCCGACATTGGTAATTGCAGACAGCCCCAACCAGAGCACATCCCCTTACCTTTTGGGGTTACAGAAATGTGTGCCCACTCACCCTACCCCATGAGGCAGAACCATTCAGAAGTAGGCAGATTAAAAAAAAAATAGACTTATGAAAAAGGAGATTTGCAACCTCAGCTGGGCTGGCCTTTTGCAGCAGAGGAAAAGCGCTCAGATTAAATTATGGCACTGATTTGTTCACTACTGTGTTACAAACTCTTACAGCAGGCCAAGAAGGAGAAGAGAGGAGGCATTCCCTGCTTAGTTTTCCTAGAACACTAATAACAGGAACAATGAAAGCCAACAGATAAATTTGGCTTCAGGCTTTTTGTTCATGTAAGTTTTTTGTTCCTCTAATACTGATTCTTCCACTTCATACTGAATCATACCATCTTATCATCTGTTTACCACCATTCATATCCTTGTACCCATCCAACCCAAGAAATGCTAGTTTCAGCTATCTCTTTTTTTTTTTTTTTTTTTGGAAGATGGACTGACCATATTTGGTTTTGATTACTGGTCTTTGAACTTATTTTATTTAAGTGCGGTCATTTTCTGAATATATCACTCCGTAAATATGTCACGGTAGGGTTTCTTGTTTACTGTTTCTCAATGACTTCCAGATCAAATTTATTTGGTTTGAAACCAAAAAGATGGTACGTGAGCTTGGGTTTGGACTGGGGTTTGTTTTGGTTTGTTTCTTTTTGGGCGTGGGGAGAGGAACAGAGATGAACAAGGTTAACCAGTATGCTGCTGTCAGCCACGGCTCAGAATTAGGCTGTATCATGAACCCTCTCCAGGACAAAAGGGGTTTCTGAATAAAGATTTTCAAACTGGGATTTCACTCTTGAGTCCACTGGTGATGTGAGGGACAGCACTGCATACAGTTTGCTCCCCATAGCCCTGCTGGCACTCCACAGGCAAAAGGATGGACATGTAATGACAGCCTTCAACTCACAAGCCAAGCATGCATATGAAAGTGGTGCTGCACACAGGGAGCGGATCTGGTGACCAAGAACATGCCATTTTCACATAGTCACTTTTCTGACTTTAACCACATTATGTACTTCAGACACGGTTCTGTTTTCCTCTGCTGTGGCACTGCAGATGTGAAGCATTGAAAACCTTTTAAGAGGACCCAACCTACAGCTAAATGACAAAACCTTGACAAAGTAATCCCTAAATTTACATCCCTGGCATTTTTAATGTTCTGTGACAGAGTCAAAAATCTTGATAAATCAAAATTCTCACACTGAAAAAAAGCAAAACAACACAGAGTCATGACTCATCGAATGGTGAGAGAGGCAGATGTCTCCATGAAGTCCTGTTTTGAACATTTAAAGTTTTAAAGATGCAATTTAGAAAATACCTCAGCTTCCCAGCTGTATTTGCCCACCACAATATAGTGGAGGAGGAGACAATATACAGAGTTTGGTTTCTGGGAAATGTCAGCTGCCTTCCTGCTGATATGCAAGCTTCTTCAGCCTTCAGTTCAAGCTGGAGTCTACCTCCCCTAAAAGTGCCATTATTATTATATTTTTCCTATGAAGTGAGGCAGTGGAACATGGGACACCTCAGCAGATGTCTTCATCCTGCTAAAGCAAATATTCCAATAAGGGGCTTCTTCAAGAGAAAGAAACTACTAAATCAGGGGAGAGTCCCTCTATCTGCTAAAATACAACACAGGAGACTGTCTTAAGGGCTCACCCATCATTTTTCTTGCCCCAGCACAATACCACTGGCACCGCAAGCATCATAGGTCAGTCTGTCTGTGACAGTCACCCTTTTTTAAAGATAATAGTCCCAGATTCCCATTTTACAACACACCCTGGAGACGTGAAACAAATCAAACTATCCATATTTTGCAATAGTTTCTTGGCATGACCCATGTGGTAATTAAAAAATTTTTAATGGGAATTGCTGCCACAGTTTGCAGGCTTCCTTAATCCGGCTATGGTATCTGCAGCACCTCCAGGCACTTGTCTTGTTCTCATAATACAAAATCAACAATACCATGGCAGGGCTTGAGGGGATGTCTGACGATGATGAGAACTGAGAAAGGAATGCCAGTATGAAAACTTGGCTGGCACATGGAGCTTTTTTTTTGTTCTTGTTGTTTTTGGTGTTGTTGTTGTTTATTTATCTAACCATTCTTTTACCAGGAAATACCACATGGACAAATGAAGTCTTCTTTTGTGAAGGCATCCAGGCCAACTAGCACTAAATGATTTTAACACAGAATTAATTAAACTAAAAACCTTTAAACAGTGTAATTCTAAACATGGCCTTCAGCTACATACATGCCAAGCTACAGCAATTGCAATGCAATAAATCAGTGTGAGATATATACTAATGATGTAAAAACCTGATTTTTGCCAGGACAAGGGCAAAGCTCTCTTAAATATTTTGAAAGTGCAGTCTTGAAATGATCAATTATCAACAGACAGCTGCATGGAGGTTTTTTGGTTTGTTTTGTTTGTAATGAAATTTAGCCTTACATTGCTGTACTTGGAGTTGGTAACTACCATTTGTCTGGTTCTGACTTGAATAGCCCATTTGACTTTCTAGTTTTCAAATTCTCACCCTGTCCCATTGCCCAGTTTTCCCTTCCCCCTAGTACTCCTGTCAAACCTCTCAGTGGGAAAAGTGCACAATATCCTCCTAAACTAATTCTTCCTATCAGTTTCTTGAAGATTAAAAAATCCAAATATTATGTGCTCTCCTATGAATACAAAATTCAATGTATTCCTTGTGTTTCTTTTACACTGGGTACAAAATTCTTTAGCCCATTCCAAGGAGAAACATCACCACATCACAACCTGGACTTGGAGCCTTCAACAAGATGCTTTTTTAATGTAATATCATTCTGGAGGGTGCTTGAGAATGGGGAGGGGGTAGGGGAGGGAGGAGGAGGGAGAAATCATAGAATCAGTTGGGTTGGAAGAGACCTCTGAGATCATCAAGTCCAACCCTTAATCCAACCCCACTTTGATTACCAGATCATGGCACTCAGTGCCATGTCCAGTCTTACCTTAAACACCTCCCGGGATGGTGAATCCACCTCCTCTCTGGGCAGCCCATTCCAATGCCTGACCACTCTCTCTGTAAAGAATTTTCTTCCTGATATCCAACCCAAACCTCCCCTGGCAGAGCTTAAGCCCGTGCCCTCTTGTCCTACTGTTTGTTGCTTGAGAGAAGAGACCAATCCCCACCTACAACATCTTTCAGCTAGTTGTAGAGAGTGATAAGGTGTCCCCTGAGCCTCCTCTTCTCCAGGATAAACAAACCCAGGTCCCTCAGGAGGGGAAGAAAAATCATTTGAGTTGTTTCGCTGGTTTTCCAGTTTATTGCTCTTTTGCACTTTATTGTCACAGTTCACATTGGTTTGCTGTGCATCAAAGTACATTAAAATATAAAATAGCAAATAACCCTCCACCTCGCACTTTCCCTTCTGGAGGGTTGCAATTCCACACAAAGTTCATATCTCTACTGAGAACCATCCTCCAGCTGTGGAGCTGTTGTTCAGTACTAACACTTATCCACCTGGGGGTGTACACTATCTCTGCCTTTCCACCTCTGTGGAATATGAACATGACCAAACTCACCAAAGCCTGACCTGCCTGACACCATCCTCAGCCCACTGTTCAGTCTCTCAGAGCTTTGCTCAGCAGGTGTCATGGCCCCTCTGCCCAGCTCTCTAAGGTGCCACGGGTTCTGCCTGGCTCCCCCTGCCATGCAGTGAGGCTGCAGCTGCTCTGTCAGCCTCGCAGGAATGTGCCAAGCTGGATCAGGTCCAGCAAGCAGTAGCCTCTGGCCTCCTGCCTCTGCAGGTGGGATGGATGGGAAGCCACAAGCATTCTTGGCCCAATGGTGCCAGCTTGTTTGTGCTTGGGCTGCCTTTGAATCCTGCAGCCAGGTTATAGGAAAGCTCACCTTTGGCCCTGCACTTTCCAGGGCTGCCTCAGGTGTGCTGCTGCTTCCCTGCGTTTCATCATTCAGGGCAGGCAAAGGTGCTCACTGAGGAGTCCCTCTGCTCTCAGATGTGCCTCCCCTGTGTGCACTGGGGCACTGGCTCAGCACAAGCCCAGGGTGCTGGGCAGTGTGTACCTGTTTGCAGAGGCCTTTACAAAAACAACAGTGGAAGTCAGGCAATTAAACAGTTAAAATCTATAACCTTTGCTCAAGACTGTGTAATGCTTATTTGTTTTAAAACTCCATCAATATGCATTCCACAAAAAGAAATTTCTGATATTATTCATGTGCTGTATCTGCTTTATCTTCTTTGAAGCAACAGATTGGACACAGAGCAAGAAGCAGGCAATTTAGCCTTCCTCAGCAGACAAATGCTGTTTATCTTATCATGTAAATTATGAAAATAGACCGAGAGGATTTGGCACAGGAAACCTAACACACAACAGGTTAAATAAAGCTCTAGGAGAAAATACCAAGCAGTCTATCATTAAGACAAAGGGGTTAAGGGTTGGATGACATTCATTTGAGCTACCAGTGTCCATACCGAGACTGACTAAGTGAAGATTTATAATCATTTATTGCTGTCTAACTCTGGTGTTAACTCGCAAAATACAGAAAGCTGAAATCCTGACATTTCCTGAAATACTGATTTTTTAAGTTTTTTTAAATTTTGGCATCTTTTCACTTAACATCTCTTTCTCTGAATAAGAGATGTGTGATTTCATCATGCACATTTTTCAAACCCTCTGACACCATTAGTTTGAATAAAGCATTATTGGTTCCTAACTACAATCAGAAGAACATAAAAAAATGGGACAATCAAGATATCATATAAAGAAAAAAATAATTTAGAATATAATCAGGGTTCAGTGGATAGCATATAAAAGGAATATAGGCTAAACTAGATGGAAAGAGTGAGAACAATTTCTATGAGAGCAGAACTGAAAAGAGATTTATATCACCCACTTGTGACTGAGTCAGCTTATGGCCCTTGATTAAATTCCTAAAATAATACTGACAACACTGTACTTGTTCCTTGTACTGCTATTATGACAAACAGTCCTGGCATGAACCATGACTATGAGGCCCACCCTCAACCCTAACCTGTCTTAAACAAAATTATGGTACATCTTACAGGCACTTGACACATTTTACCTTCTCCACCTTATTCTCAAAACCTGCTGCCTGAACATGTGCAGCCTTACAAAAGGGAAGCTTCAAGCTTCTCAGCCATGTAGGCAACACCAAATTTTGCCATTCTGTGGGTCAAGAAAAAAATCAGGACAAAACTATCTCAAGGCAGGGAGTAGGGTACAGCAGCAGCTGGGACACATCTGCCCAAGACCAAGGGCAGGCAGCTCACTCTCGCACAGACCCATGTCATAGAATCATAGAATCAGCCGGCTTGGAAAAGACCTCTGAGATCATCAAGTCCAACCCTTGATCCAACCCCACTCTGATTACCAGATCATGGCACTGAGTGCCACATCCAGTCTCATCTTACCTCCAGGGATGGAGAATCCACCACCTCTCTGGGCAGCCCATTCCATGAGCTTTTCTTAAATTAGAGCCTACTTTGCTTGAGCCTAAGCAAGTCCTGTCATGGACTCGCTCTTTCTAAGAAGTACTGGCAGCGGAAAGCATTTTGTGTAATCTTTAGAAAACACCATCTTTCACAGACTTTCACTGACTATTCTGAGTTGGAAGGGACCCACAAGGATCATCGAGTCCAACCCTGGCCCACAGAGGGGACTGAACCCATGACCTTGGCATTATTACAACCAAGTTTTAACCAACTGAGCTACAAGCAAAAAGCCTCCACGGCCATTCTGAAACCTTCCGATGTAAGAAAATCACCTGCATCCCAAACCAGAGGGTCAAGGGAAAAGGGAAAGGTGTGCTTTCCAGGCACGATCCCAGCTCACCCTAAGCTTCAGTAACACAACTCTGTTGCCTGCCAGAGCTGTGGGAGGCCCAGGGGAGCATGGCTGTGTCCTGCTGGGTGACTGCACAGCCAGACAGGCTCGGAGGTGGAGCAGCAGGTGGGACACGCCCTCCGGATGGGTTCCAGCACATTGACCAGCCCGAGGGGGCCAAGAAGCTGTCACAATGTTATCGGCTGCTGTGCCACGCTGGGCATGTAGCAATTTGAAACTACAGATGGCTTTGCTTCCTGCCAGACACTTATTTTGCAATACAACAAATGAAAACAGGCCTTTGCATTGCAAATGTCCTATTTGGTGAATGTGAGAACACGAAAGCAATTTGTTGACTTTATTTTTTTTTCTTTTTAAATAGTTTTGGTTAATAGTTGCATGTAAGCAGAAAGCACGGTGGTCAAATCACAATACCTTAGAGTAGCAGCAGGACAGCAGAGGTCAGAGCAATGAGGCTACTGCAAAAGGGGTTTTTTGTTGTCTTGAGGAGATCCATGCCAAGCTGCAGAGGTGGGCAAGGATTTGATGGAGTTTTCCCAATGTTTCACATTAGTCTGCAACAAAATAAAGGCAGGCTGCTGAGTGGAAAGCTCCTCGTGGTATCCCTATACCTGTATATATATATTCCTTATAAAATGCAAAATTGATTTGCCCGTAGTTAACACTGTCTCACTACTCCCATACACACACCAGGGTTTTGATGTGGTACTGACTAAGAGGAAACCATGGCCATAAACTCATTTCACAGATGACTAAACAAAGAGGAGATTATCATAATTTCATTTGATGTTGGTAATTAAAGGTTTTGTAAAATAAAATGAAAGACAATGGTCCCTTGCAGTTTGGAGACTAAGTAAAAGCACATACAGTTTTATAACATATATACTTAAAATGGCAAGATTTCATCTCCTAAGCCTTTATTTCATGTATAATTTATGTAGATATACAGTACTGGTGGTTTTTCAGTATAACTAATGGTTAGGCAGAGAGCTCTTTAAATGTAGTAAAGCAAAAGGAAACAAAATGGACAACATGTGCAAAATCCACAGTCTGTGCTGTCTTAACCCTTTCATCCGGACCCTCCCCCTGAAATCAACTTTCATCTGAAAGGACCAGCTAGCAGTTAATTTTTTTTTAGCAGTTGACCCAAGCAGATCCAATACACTGATGGAGTCATATAAAAAAGATTCCACATGCTGAGAGGCAGGGGTGGCACGTGAAATGAAAAAGTAATATTGTCTACTTTTTCATAGCTTGTAAATGGTCTAAGTAATTATTATATGCATTTATTTTATTAAAAGGAGAGGCAGTTTTGTTTTGATTTCTTTGCTCTGATCCGACTTATTACTGCTGTCTTTGAAACTCTACAGACACTGCATTTCTGTTACTGACTGGACATTTTTGAAATAGTACCACTATCAGGTAGATCAGATTGTTGGCAAAAGCTTTGGCACCAAAGAGACTCAACAAATAAATTTCATCACGCTGACCCTGTACTAAACAGCAACTTTATGTGGATAACCTCATGGGAATGGAAGTTGAGAAAGAGCTATTTCAAGGCCTCCAATAACTTAATCTCTGTTCAGTTCATAATGCAAAGCCATTTTTGTTTCCTTTGCTTGCAGCACTAAAGAGTTTTTGGGATACCATAATCTTCATAACATGGGGAGGGCAATGTGGGGGGTAGGGGGTTGTGGGAGGGAGAGGAGATCCCACTGAAATTATGTTCCATTTAGGAAAAAAAAATGAAAAATAAATAAAAAGCCAAGTTTTTCATCTTGGAAACTCTCAGCCTCAGTTACGTGAGTGTAAAGAGTAACTTTTATTTGAAGAACTAACACTCACTTCTTTGTTAAGAAAACTTAGGGCACCACCCAGCAGACATGAAGGCTCCTATGTTATCAGCAAACTATTTCCTGGGTATATGTTCACCCTTTCCATGCAGCTTGCTTATTTTTTCAACTCAAAAAAAAAAGAAGAAAAAAGAAAAAAGAAAGGAAAAAAAGGCAGTGCAAACAAATTCTGTAACGCTGCTGAACGATCTGTGTTTTGCTGCAACTACTACTACATTGATGTAATGGAAATTTCAAAGGTGTCCAGTTTTGCATAAACAAAATTGGCCAAATGCCAAGGGGAACCCCTGTGCAGCTGCCTGCAATCATCTCAGAACAGCCTCTAAGAGGCAAAGACAACGTGCAAAGCTGAGCAAAATCGCTTAGGTGGAAGAACGTGAAGCCCCATTCCCCTATTAATGGTTAACCTAATCCCTTACCCACAAATGGAACACACAATCCAATGGTTAACCTAATCCCTTACACACAAATGGAACTTTGCAAACTCAGCATTGCAAGCCTGAGTTCTGCAGAGGAGGGAGCTTGAATGATTATGCTGTCTGCCCATCAGGCTCTCCTCCCATTTTTGAACCTTTGTGCTAGTCTGAACTAGGTTTTGACAAGGGTGGGAGAAGGTAAAACTTACAAAGGTATCAGATTCCCATAAGTGTCTGGAAAGCCAAGGGTGGAAGAAGAGCAGGAGGAGATTCTGTTCCTGCCTGCACAGCAAGGACACCTGCCCAGACGACCCTGCAGCACCTGAGGCATTGCACCCAGCTGGGAAGCACTCAAAGATGTTCAAGAGATGGGGCAGGGAAAGAGGAATGGATGCACAGGGGTCAGGGCCAGGTTGTGTGCAAGGAAAATTGGATTCACTGTGGAAGAGCCCATCAGGAGAAGAGGAGAAGGGAACCAAGTCATTGTGGTGGATATAACTTCCTTAGTGCCACAGTTTCAGGAACAACTGGTCCTTTTACTGGATCCCCCTTCTCCCTCAAGAAACATTTTTGCAAGAGCAGCAGAAACGGTCAGGAAGGAAGATTATACAACATCCAAAATCAATAGCAGACATCCCATGCAGGAAAATATTCCTTTCAGTAATCCTGGGGGTCACCTCAAGTAACAAAACAGACAGAGATATTGCAAAAACGTAAATCCTGAGCAGCAGAGATACTGGGCCGTGTAACAGCACCACGGGCAGCAGGATGAAGCAGTTTTCCCTGCCCAGCATGGCTGTACAGTGCTTGTCAGAGGGCTGCAATGCTCAGGGATCTTCTGCCCCCACAGCATAGTCTGGCAGCACAACCCAGCGCTTGCAACCAAGTTCCCTCCCCACTCCTGCAGACAAATCTCCTTGTCTCCCAGGACAGCAAAGGAGAAACGCAGCACCTGCTGGCAGCAGGACACGCTGTCACCTCTGCTGATGACGGGTTCGTCACGTCGGAGCGGCAGAGCCTCCCCCTGTGGAAGAGCCGGGCCCCAGCACCGGGAGCTGCGCGGGGCTCGCCGGGCTCACTCACTGCTGCAGAACGGCATGAGAGTGACATTAATACAAAAACCAGGTGGTGCACGACTCGCTCAGCTGCGCTGCTTTGCCTGCGTGGGGAGGGGCAGCACTGAGAAGGATGCAGATGACCTCTGTCCCCTGCTACTCTGGCTGAAGCTTTGGGACTGATTTCTGACTTATTTAAAAATACAATACACCTTTTCATGAAGCTGCCCGTGAAAGTCAGCTATACCAAACTGCACAGCTCAAGATACAGGACACAGTGCACAGGGGATGCGAGTTCCTACAGGAGTGGAAGAAGAAATGAAGTCGTCTTACTCGAGAGAGGAACCTTTTTTAACTCGGGGCTTGTTCGATTGAGTGTTGTGTTCAGTTCTGGGCCCCTCAGGTCAGGAAAGAGACTGAGGTGCTGGAGCGGGGCCAGAGAAGAGCAACGAGGCTGGAGAAGGGAGTGGAGCACAAGTGCTGTGGGGAGAGGCTGAGGGAGCTGGGGGTGTTTGTGCTGGAGAAGAGGAGGCTCAGAGGTGACCTCAGCACTGTCTGGAACTGCCTGAAGGGAAGTTCTGGCCAGGTGGGGGTTGGTCTCTTCTCTCAGGCAACTAAGAGTAGGACAAGTGGGCATGGACTTAAGCTCTGGCAGGGGATGTTTAGGTTGGATATCAGGAAGAAGTTCTTTCCAGAGAGAGTGGTCAGGCATTGGAAAGGCCTGCCCAGGGAGGTGGTGGATTCACCATCCCTGGAGGTTTTTAAGGTGGCACTCAGTGCCATGATGTAGCAGTCAAAGCAGGGTTGGATTAGGGGTTGGACTTGATGATCTCAGAGGTCTCTTCCAGCCCAACTGATTCTATGATTCTATAGATTTCACAGATGTAACTAGCAGCAGCCAGGCATGGCTTTGCTATTTCATCCAGCCAGAGCTTTAAACGGACCTTTGCATTTCACTGCGTTTTGTCCTAGAGAAAGTCAGGTGTCCATGACTAGTGTATCCAGACATTTAACCAGATACCCAGGCCAAATGCAAGGAGAACAAAGGGCTGTTGTGATGGGAGAAATGCTTTCCCCTGTCTCTAGCATTTGCAGTTCCACTCCTTTTGTCTCTTTTAAGTTCATTGCCCTGGTAAAGAGTCCAGCAGCCAACAAACAGAGAACAAAATTTAAGAGAACCTGCAAACGCAGAGTTAGCTTTACTTGAACATTTGAGCGAAAGAAGAGTCCAGGCATCTTGCCAGGGTAAAAGAAAGTAGCAGGACAAAACAAAAAGAGAGTTGGAAGGTTTATCTTCTGGAAGGATTTTGCACCATCAACCATGTCTTAGTATTTCAGGGCCTTTTAAGCTGGCCTTGTCAGGCTAAAAAGATCTCTGCGCAGTCAAGAAAATACTCTCATAAGACCCTGAGATATGATAAGACCTCAAATCCCAGGTTTTAAAGAAATAATGACAAGAAAAGACTAAACAAGTGAAAGAAGACTGGGATTAGAAGATGAACTATGAGGTAAAATTGGTTTACATTTTTGAAATATCAGGGAAAACAGTCAATTTCAAGAATGATTTTCGTGTTTGTTTTTTAGCACCCCCCACCTCTCCAAGAGAGCATTTTTTTTTCTTTTTCACTTTAGCTGCTCAAGACTAGGATTTTCCCCCTCAACTGTTTACTCTTTCCCTCAGTCTTCAGTACAATATCAGCAAACAATTGTCATTTGGTATCTGTAAAAGATAATGCAGGTGGAAAGGGGAATACTGAAATCCAATACCTCCCTGTAAAAACCTACTGTACTATCAACTCCAGATAATTTCCTTTTCTCTGCTAGAAACCTGACCTTGCAAATACACTTACCTATCCAGCCTCTTTGGGTGAGTTATCAGCAGGTCTTCCCTGTCATAAGACAGAAGTTTTCTGGAAAGTAAATACCCGATACAACTTTGCAATGGCACCTTAAGAAAGCTTTTCTCTGGACCTCAGTATGAAATGAGTGGGGTTGCAAGACAGTTGTAATGAGTCCTGCTCTGAAGAGCTGGCACAAAGCAACGTTAAGCTCAGTACAGGATATTTAACCTGACTGGAAGTCATTTGAAAGAAATCACCTTTACTTATCTTTCTCAGCACATCACATGCTCAAGCATTCACTTTGTCTTTGGAGTTTGGAAATGTATTGTCATCAGAACTGCACTTCAGATTCTAGAGTTTTGAGGTGAATGTGTTATTTGCAAGATGATTTAAGAATAAATTCAGGAACTGCTCCTACTGATCAAGAAGTGTTGAACAAAAATGTAGCAATGTATTTTTTTAAAAGCGCTTCTTTGAAAGTTTGTTGAGGAAAGATATATCTTCAAAAAATCATTATTTTAAAATTTACTGTCACCTGGATGCCACTGGAACCACCTGCATTAAGAAGAAAAGCAGGATTTGGCCCTGAATGACGCCACTGAACTCCTTACTCTCAACTTAAATTCTACATGTAATTCAAGTTGGTCACTACAGCTGTGTTGTTTCAACAGAGTTTGTTTTACATGTCAGAAACATCTGGAGCACAACAATGTCACTACTACACAACTTCTGACCTTTACACGCTTTAGAACTTTTCAGGGGGAAAAACTGTAGTAAAAAAGTCTTCCCCTCCTCGCCCATTCTTTTGCTTTAACTTTTAAAACAAATTGGAGTCCGACTAATTTAAGTATAGAACTTTGAGATATACATCTAACATATAATAAATAACAGAATATTAAAGGTCTACTGCTACAACACTCTGAATCCTGAAATTATGTAGGACAATGAATCACAACATGCACTTGCAATCCTCAAACCTGTGTTCTGAAATACAGAACATCTCCAATTATCATTTCATCTTACACAAACATCTCTTTGGGTCAAATTTGAAAGAGCTGGGGTCACTCTATGCAAAGCCTGGAAGTAACAAACATGTTTTACAAGGAACTCTGAAATGTCCTTTGATGGAGTTTTCCTTGCCAGGTTCCATCTTCATGGCTGTTGTGCCTGGTACCTCTTTTCTACCTCTTGGGCATGCCCTTTAAATAATATGACCATATGTGCTTTTCTCTTCTCACCTTTACATTGAACCTACACTTCTTTCCATGACTTTCCACTTTGCACTCTTTTTGGCTGAAAAAACATCTATGAATTCTGCAACTAGTATGGCACTTTTAACTCCCTGGACTCAGGGCTACCTTTCTCCCCATTTTCATTTCACCCAGTCCTAGCTTTTCCCCCTCTATCAAAATTTCCATTTTAGCAATTCCACAAAGAAAAAAAAAATCTGGATTCACTTTTCTTCTAGGTCATGCAGCCCCCTAGAACTCTGAAAGACAATGCAGTTGTGTCCAGAGTATGTGTATGCAGGTTTTCAAGCAGTCCCATTCAGAAGAAACCAACTCCCTCTTCCCTGTGAAAGCAGAAGTTCCCACTGAATTCAAAATGTCCCTGCATTAAAAACTAACCAGTGAGACAAGCAAAGAGGCTACTTTTCCAGCTGGATTTCTATGGACAGCTTTTTAAGAGATCCCAGAGGCATAGCAACTGAATAATATATATGCAGTCAGAGGCAGATAATTTATATTTGTTGATAAAGCAGCATAGCAAGACAAGAACAAGAACTTATAACTTCTTTCAAAATGGCAAAAGCTAAAAAATCCCACTCCAAAACCAAAGCTCATTGTTAAAGTCAGGCAAAACTTAGTAATTCTTGCTTTTCAACAGTCTTCTTTATAAGGTATTAATTCTGAGACACACTCAAGAAATAAATATGTCAAATATTTCCACTGTTTCCTGAATTTTTTGCATGCCAAGCCAGCTACTAGTTTAAGATGAAGATTACAATGTCTTTTATGCACTATGTCTTTTGATATTCATTCATCTGGGACTTGGACAGGACTTCACTCTATATATTATATTATCATGAATGTTGTCATGTACTTACAAATCATAAAACTAAAACCAAACCATCCCCAGACAAACAAAAAGAGTTATGGCACACATACTTCAATGCCACAGTGAAAATTATGATGTAAAATTCATTACAAGCAATAGGAGCTAATACTAACAAATAAAACCAGCAGCAAAAGTTTAGGTATTTTATTAGAAGGACTTGAAAAAATGATAATGTGAATGATGCCATAATACATTGGTCTTCCTGAGTAAATAAAGTCAGCAAATAAAAGATGTTCAGTATTTATGCAGTGGGTTGTAAGCAGGATGCAACCAGATGAATTTACACTCAGGAATGGAGTTACAAAAGTGAAGAAGTGCAGGAATTGGTTTAAGCTTGCACTAAGTATTTTTTTCCCTAACCTCTATTAGAAGTACCGTGCAGTGGTAAATATCTAAAGAGAAAACCTGTTATAGTGTGTTAATTCATAACTTTCCTTTCCCTCTTAGTAAATCATAGAACCTGATGTGTTGTAATACCCAGAAATACCACCTGAGGAAAGGGACAGCAGAAGGAAAGACCTGCTTGGTACTTCTGATACCTCTTAGTATTGCAGGATTTGTCTTTTTGAACAAACCAGAGTGTCTATATTCAAAATAGTAGTATGTAGATTGCTTTCTGTTTTAGAAAATCCTTTTATTGTGTTACTAGTATAAAACATTATAGGTTGGCAGTCTGTAGAAATATAGCTACTGGCAAATATTGTACTGTAACAGATTTTAATGGAAAAAATGAAGTAAGTTCACTGAAGCTGAAACACATGGTGGGAGCACACCAGTTCTCAGGGGATTTTCTAAGAAAACAGCCTTGGAGTCCCAGTGTGAAACTGTGAGGATCAAGGAGAGCCAACAGCTCACAGGTGATTACAGAGCCCACTCAGGGTGTGAGACCTNGAGAAGAGGAGGCTGAGAGGTGACCTCAGCACTGTCTGGAACTCCCCGAAGGGAAGTTCTAGCCAGGTGGGGGTTGGTCTCTTCTCTCAGGCACTCAGCAATAGGACAAGGGGGCACGGGCTCAAGCTCTGGCAGGGGATGTTTAGGTTGGATATTAGGAAGAAATTCTTTGCAGAGAGAGTGGTCAGGCATTGGAATGGGCTGCCCAGAGAGGGAGTGGATTATCCCATCCCTGGAGGTGTTAAGATGAGACTGGACTTGGCACTCAGTGCCATGATCTAGGAATCAAAGTGAGGTTGGATTAAGGGTTGGACTTGATGATCTTGGAGGTCTTTTCCAACCCAACTGATGCTATGATTCTATGATTTTATGTTGTGGCCACTCCTTGTCACCACAGCCACCCCATTTAACATTAAAAAACCCCCAAGTTCCTTGAAAGAGCTCCCATAGCTGCAAAAGGGAGCCTGAGAGAGATCTGCCCTGGAATAGCCTTCCTGAGGACAGCCCCGAGCTGGGTGTGTGCCCCAGGCACAGGGATGTCGGATGCTCTGTGTGACTGTGTGAGTGCACAAGGACACCCACACTTTCTTTGCAAGATGGAAAACTTTTAAAGATGCTTCCCGCCCCCACCTATGCAAAAGGAACATTTTTTATGACATGAATATGTTCCCAAAATAGACAATATATTTGTTACCCAGATCTCCATATTATTATTTTTTAGCATAGCTAACATAATAATTTTAAAAACTATTTTTGTAAGAACAGCTCCCAGGCCTATGACTGACCTCAATGCAATCTGTGGTACGACCTAAGTAAGGACAGTTTTTGTGAGCAGTGGCCAGAGGAATGGGGCCCAATGTGTGCATTTTGTATGTGCAGCCAGAACCTTGCAACAAGCACTTTTTGCAAAGAAAAATAATCAAATATCATTACCCAAAGTGGGTATTTTGTGACAAAGTTCATTAAAACTCACTCCTTACTCCTACCTCACCATTAAATATTTTTTACTTTGTGAAGAACTGCCCTGAATTTCTTTCCAGCTTGTTCTGACTATCCTTGCCCCCAAAAAAGAATTTAAATAACAGCTCCTCATTTCTGGCTGCTGTTGTTACATCAGAAAATGCACACTCTGACTCTTGTCATATGGCTCAGCAGACAGAAACACTGAAGAAAACCTCTTTACAAGGAGCATTCTTGTGTTGACAGGAAAATTGACAATATGACCTAATAGGACTTTTCCATCTTTAATTTCCCTGAGTCTACTGCTCCTGTGGGGAAAAATAACCTGTCAGCAAACTTATTATGGAAGGAAATATTACAGCAAAAATAGTTACAGAAAATAGCCCACCAATTCCTTGATGTAAGATATGAATATATTTATTCTTGTGACAGTCACTTATTCCTAACTGAGAAAAACATGTTCCCAGATTCTGTGCAGCAGTCAAAAATCTTATGTAGCAGGAGAAATCAAATAAGAAAGATACTAAGCAATCCTCATACAAAAGAAATTAAGGAGCTTCAATTAACTTCTATTTACCTGTACAATACTTTTTTGTGTCTTCTAGAAAATGGAATGTATCTTGCAAAAATATGGAATTTAAATAATAAAGGAGCAATGCCAATCTTTTGCAATTCTCATATGCACCATCTTTTTTTTTTCCCCCTTAGGTTAGGGTCAGTCTGGTGCCATCACCAATAACTCTGTCTTTTCCTCAATTCAGATAATTTTTGAAAGACAAAACAACCAAACAGTAGGAAATATATAAAGAGGTGTCTGTTTTAGACAAATGTGTAATCAGAAACATGCATTTAACAAAACAAAAAGCCCAAGAAAGGGTATCTAAAGTCAGACCCTGCCAGTAACTCTGTTCTTACTGACACTTACCTTCAGTATTTTCCTTATTTGCTGACATTGGGACAATGAGGAGGAGAACAACAAATCAGGATTATATCTAACACTGCCTACCATGACAACAATCCTTGAACATCATTGCTCATGGAACAAAATTCCTTTAGGTTGAAAATCTCAAAACAATAGAGATTATGTATGAAAATCTCTAATGAAGATCTATTCTCTAACACAAAATAAGACTTGATTTTCTATATGCAGGTATTGGTATGTGCAGTCCATCTCATCCTGTGGACTCAAGAATTCCTGTCACATCAGTAGTGGACTGGGAAGAGAATATTCCTCTTCCATTGGGTTTTTGGTTTCTGTTTTTTTTTTTTTTTGGTTGGTTGAATTTTGGAGGGCTTTGTTTTTGTTTTTGTTTTGGTTTTGGTTTTTTTGTTTCTTTTTACCATTCTAAAGTTTCCTTACAGATTCCAGCCAACTGAATACATGCAGAAGGTAATGAAATATGGTATTGTCTGCTACTATGATTAATTTTCCATAAATGGTTATTCAAGAGCTATATTTCATATCTATAAGATCCTTTCTGTGTTTATGCCATTACTTGGGGATTACCACAGCAGTATATAAAAGATAAAATAGTCATGAACAACTTACACATTTATAAATTACAGGAATTTATTAGAGAAACTGTAAGATATTCCACTGACTAATAAGTTTCTTTGTTTTCACTTGATAACAATGAGTAGCATGTGAAACTCAATTTGTGTTCACACCAATATACAAGTATTTACAGCCCCAATCAGCAACAGAACACAGAACTGGGATGATATGAGATAGACTCTCACATGCTTGGTTTCAGAGTTGTAATGCAACATATTCTATATTCTTTAAGATTCCAAAGAAGTCATAAGGTGTGTGATTATGTTAAACTATCAGTCAGTTCTGTAAAAAATCCCTTTTTTTTTAATATATGCATTAATCACTGTGAAAGTAGATTGCTTTGAAAAGGGAATTTTAATATTATTTTTGACACTTTATTTCTTTTTAAATAAGTTATAGAGCAATAATAGTTCCACATTTTCTTTCTTTTTAAATTCACCATGTCTGTTGCAGGATTGAAAACTATTGACTGAGGAAGGGTAGAGGAGAGGGAAAGAATCATAGAGTCATAGAATTGATTGGGTTGAAAAGAGACCTCCGAGATCATCAAGTCCAACCCTTGGTCCAACTCCAGTCCCTTTACCACATCATGGCACTCAGTGCCATGGCCAATCTCACCTTAAAAACCTGCAGGGATGGGGAATCCACCCCCTCTCTGGGCAGCCCATTCCAGTGCCTCAGCACTCTCTCTGCAAAGAATTTCTTTCTGCTCTCCAACTTCAATTTGCCCTGGCAGAGCTTGAGCCCCCCGTGCCCCCTTGTCCTATTGCTGAGTGCGTGGGAGAAGAGACCAACCCTCGCCTGGCCAGAACTTCATCAGTAAAGATGTTAAACAGGACTGGACCCAACACAGACCCCTGGGGAACACCACTGGTGACTGGCCACCAGCTGGATGCAGCTGCATTCACCAACACTCTCTGGGCCCGACCCTCCAGCCAGCTCCTAATCCAGGAGAGGGTACACTTGTCCAAGCCAGGGGCTACCAGCTTTTCCAGGAGTATATTACGGGAGACAGTGTCAAAGGCCTTGCTGAAGTCCAGATAGACACATCCACAGCCTTCCCCTCATCCACCAGGTGGGTCACCTGATCGTAAAAAGAGATCAGGTTGGTCAGACAGGACCTGCCCCTACTAAACCCATGCTGGCTGGGTCTAATCCCCTGTCCAATCCTGAAGGTGCTGTGTGATTGCACTCAGGATGATCTGCTCCATAACCCTGCCAGGCACGGAGGTCAGGCTGACAGGCCTGTAGTTGCCAGGGTCAGCCTTGCAGCCCTTGTTGTGGATTGGGGTGACATTTGCCAACTTCCAGTCATCTGGGACCTGAAAGAAGAGGATAGTTGGTTTTAAACACAGAGCCTGAGATTTTAGCACAATTTGCCTTCTTCACTTTTCCCTTTTTTAAAAAATGTAAAACATTAAAAATATTTGGGGATACAAATAGAGGTCAGGTTCATGTCTTCTAAACAGCACCATGTAAAGAGAGAAAGGCCCAGGTAGAGAAGAGGTGGTTGTATTAAGACAAAAACATCCTCCTTCTCAGGTAGCTCAAGGGCTTTCTTAATCTGTAGATTCTCTTCAGCAGTCAGTGGAAAATATCCTTAAGGAGCTGAATTCCCTGATATGGATTGGATGTCTGTGATCTCATGTCCCCACAGGGTAAAAGGCAAAAAATCAACTACACAAACAAAACCCTCTCCAACAACTCAGCATGAGGTGAGAAAACAGAGAAAACAGGTAATCCTCCTGCAAATCACAGAAGAATCCAAACCCCAACACATGCACTGATCTGCCTCACAGTGGCATTGCTAATTTATTTTCCTTACATTGCCTTCAGTACTAGTCAGATCTGTAAAACCACATACAAAAAAAGCACAAAAATTAATCCATGCATTTAAAGCAATGAGAGATGAAGCGCAGAAATTTATGGGAGCTGCTAATAAAGCACTTTCCTTCTCAGAAGTAATAGGTTTTTTGTAACTTATCCACCACTTGTGAGCTACAGGCCTTTATAAATCTCCTGATGGGACTTAACTATCAAACTATTTTCCACAGTTAATATTCCATATCTATAAATGTTTTTTCAAATCTTGTCAGAACCTCATGGAGAGTTTGCTAAATCAGGCCATGCAAAGATCTCACTAGGCACAGTTACTAATAGAAAAATCATTAAGAAGAGATTTGCTGTTACACTGGAAGGGATTTTCTCTTTTTCTGTTTTTCAGTGCCACAGACTGACTTCCAGGGATAAACTTATGTATGAAAGTCCTGCACCTCTGAGCAAGGATTGGAGCCCACTGCATTGGTTAAGTATACAGGGAAAAAAGCTTCCTTGGCACTCACATATTCATACATACATTCCTATACTAATAGTAAACTGTAAAGAAAAAGTTCGGGCTAAAATATTTCCCCATATCCACCAGCAGTAAACTGGTCTATGAATTAATAATACTCAGGATTTCATTCACCTTTTTGTTGAGTCCGCTTCCTATTGGAATAATTTTTACCATGGGGGTCTCTGACATCACCCAACTGATTCAAATGTGGAAAATAAATCAAGTGTCTCTTTTGCATTCTGGTGATTTAAAAATGGGCCAATCTACAAAAATGTTGTGGCAGGCTGTGCATGCATGTGTTGGGAGTGGCAGGCCAACTCTTTCTTTTCTTCTGTATTTTCTTCTTCAAACGCTACCTTTTGTCCATAGCCAGTATTGTTTCAGGAGTGATTTTAATATGTTAAAGATGGGCTTGCAACAAATGCTCTCACCACTTCTTAATTATTTCCACTGGATTTCAAAGCAGTCATAATGCAATTTACAAGAAAAGAAGATTTCTCTAACTATTTGAGAAAGTTCTATCTGTTGCATCGTAGACATTTGGAAGTTCAGCTGCATAAACTTGCATATTTCACTTTTCCAAGGAATGGAATAAATAAGAAGACAATTAAAAGGCATATTTGATGGAGTCTCACAACGTGATGTAAAAATGAGAAGCAAGCAGAAGCCCAAACAAGAATACAAAATTACAGAAGGCTCTGAGGTAACAACCAGGTGAAAATCTGCACCACTTGTGGAAGAGTGACTCATGTTTTACTGATATGGGCAATCATTGCATAATGCAGATTGATTAATAGCCCATCACTGAGTCAGGGCACATGACTTCACCTTGTCAGAAACCTCCGATGCAATGCTGCCTTTTCCAGTTAAGGAAGAAGAGCCCCAAAAGCATGTGACTTCAGACATGCTGAAGATCAGTGTATTAAAACGTGGAACGTTAAAAATAAGTATGATGAAAAAGAGCAAAACAGGAGCACGTAAAAGAACAGGACCATATGAAGGGGAGAGAGGGCGTACTCTATCAGTTGGTTAAAACTTGGTTGTAATAATGCCAAGGTCATGGGTTCAATCCCCTCTGTGGGCCATTGACTTAAGAGTTGGACTCGATGATCCTTGTGGGTCCCCTCCAACTCAGAATAGTCTGTGATTCTGTGATTTGAGGAGAGCTCAGTGCCACCACAGCTCCAGGCAGGGTGAGGAACTTGCAGTGGACCTTCGGGCTAGGGAAGTGGAGGAGAGGACTCACACTTTCACTACCCTCTGGCTCTAGTTTCTGCTCTTATGTTTGCTGGTCCCTCCAGGACTTTTGGATCCACACAAGAGTTGTGACTTCCCTGCTCACTCCCAGGCTTCCTACCCCAAGAAGGTTAAACACTTTCCCTCCCACATGTGTCTTTGCAAACATTTCCAGCCCCTTCTGCTTCACCTTCCAGAATGCTGAAGGGGCTGCAGCTGCTTCAGAGCACATTTCCTTGCTCTGACCCAGCTATTTACAATATATGTCATCTCTATCCTCTAGATCATACAATCATAGAATGGATTGGGTTGGAAAAGACCTCTGAGATCATCAAGTCCAACCGTTGGTCCAGCTCCAGTCCCTTCACCAGATCATGGCACTCAGTGCCACAGCCAAGCTCAGGTTAAAAACCTCCAGGGATGGGGAATCCACCCCCTCTCTGGGCAGCCCATTCCAAAGCCTGACCACTCTCTCTGCAAAGAATTTTTTTCTCATCTCCAACTTCAATTTCCCCTGGCAGAGCTTGAGCCTGTGCCCCCTTATCCTATTGGTGAGTGCCTGGGAGAAGAGACCAACCCCCACCTGGCCAGAACTTCCCTTCAGGCAGTTCTAGACAGTGGTGAGGTCACCTCTGAGCCTCCTCTTCTTCAGGCTAAACACCCCCAGCTCCCTCACCCTCTCCCCACAGGGCTTGTGCTGCAGTCTCTTCTTCAGCCTCGTTGCTCTTCTCTGGACCCGCTCCAGCCCCTCAGTCTCCTTCCTGAACTGAGAGGCCCAGAACTCAACCCAACACTCAAGGTGTGGCCTCCCCCAGGCAGAGTCCAGGGGAAGGCTCACTGCCCTGGGCCTGCTGGCCACACTAGTTTGGATCCAGGCCAGGATCCCATTGGCCTTCTTGGCCACCTGGGCACACTCTTGGCTCCTGTTGAGCTTCCTGTCACTCAGTCCCCCCAGGTCCCTTTCTGCCTGGCTGCTCTGCAGCACGTGGCCTTTTTCTAGTTAGCAGGTCAGTCTCTTCTGTATTGAGAAGATAGGTTTTGCATGGATTGCAATGCTATTCCAAAGAAATACAAAGTGCTAAGGATGCCAATGGCTAAACATGATGACACTGCTATATTTTCAAAGCAAAGCCTTGTATTAAAACCCAAAATCTACCTGAAAGGAAATTGGTTTGGAAAAAATAAAGGTATTACAAGGCAACAGCAAGATCTCAGTCAATTGGCCTGAGACTGAGGAGAAATTAGAGTTTTAATTTATACTGAACTCAAATAGGACTACTTGAGGATGTATCGAGGACAGGATCATTATTCTGACTGGGTACAGATGGGAGAGCCACCAGAATTTTAGAGCACATTTGATAATGGCCATCAGGGATAGGAGGAGGGAGAACTGGTGACTTCAACAGGAATAAAGCTGGGCCAGTAACAGACAGTACTGAAAACTCTGATGTTAGCACAGACCATGGAAGTAAAAGTTATACACAATGTTGACACTAAATTACACTCTTCAGGAGGTGAGCTAAGGAAGATACACCAAACCTAAAGCTGGGAAATACAGAGAAGAGGCACGGACAGGGGGTGATTAACTTAATTTAGTGAAAAATTAAGTCAAACATACTTCCATCTGGAAATACTTTTTTTCGGGTGAGGTTCATAAAACCAAAGATTGCAGGCTTCCTTTTTATGCAATGTTCTAATGATCTGAGGGCACTTAAATGCTTCAAAATATTTGTGAAAATGTAAAAGTTTACAAATTGCAAGTAGAATTTTTTTTTCAATAGAACTACGTAGATCTTGCAATTGCTAGTGTTAATGGCTGAATTCTGCACTGCAGAAGCATTATGATTGAAAAGATATGTGTTTTGTTCTTAAATTACAAACATTTTTAAAGTTTTTATCAATAAAATTTAAAAATACTTACAATTATTTAGAATATCCCTAACAGCTCTTCTTTACTGACTGCAGACATTACACAAACTCTCAAAATTTAGAAGTGAGAATATCATACATTGAAGAGGTTGAAAGTGATTAAAATTGAGGGGGTTGCATAATATTCAGAAAGACTACACTTGAAAGCATCAAAATCTTCTGGACTAAGTGTGGAACGTCTACATTGTTCTCTGTTTGTTCTACATATAAGAGTTAATCTTATCTTTTATGGTATTGATAAATCTAAATAAATATGTTATTCAGTACTCCTTCACAGAACTCAAGCATTAGTGCTTGGCTTGCTGCTCTCTCTTCCACTTTTATAGGCCAGTTGTCTTCCAGGTTGTTACAAACAAATACACTATATTTGACTGAAACTCCTCATAATAAGTAAAATAGATGTATTGGAATATGATATTGTTCTCCTTTCAAGCCAAGAGACTTTTTTATATTCAGAATTGTGCCTATGATAGCTGTATTAAACAATAGTATATTTTGTTCTGAGTCAAGCTCTATTAAAAATGTTTCTTAAAATATGTTTTGCCTTCTTTGATGATTGTTTCCTTACAAAGATAATTCAAACCAGCCAGGGCCCACCCAGCAAGAGCAACAAAAGGTCTAGTCCTTGATGAGCAGTATTTGTAAGCACTCACTACTAATATTAATTAATTTGATAATTTATCCTCTCTTTCTATTCATCAGTTGTCTCCATGTGGTTTAAATATTCACTTTCTATTCAAAACTATTCACACTGGATGAATTTCATTCCTCTGTGGAGGACCAGCATAAAGCATATGCATCACTTCAA
This sequence comes from Sakesphorus luctuosus, assembly GCA_013396695.1. Classification (NCBI taxonomy): domain Eukaryota; kingdom Metazoa; phylum Chordata; class Aves; order Passeriformes; family Thamnophilidae; genus Sakesphorus; species Sakesphorus luctuosus. Next base: position 307,930 of record VWZD01004081.1, on the reverse strand, counting down.
TCCCCTGAATAGCGTTCAAATGATCCTCAAAGTACTGGGTTGTCTCTCAGCTCATGAATAAATGTCACCATTTGGTTAAATACAGATTCTTTCTGAACTGCTTCTTGCAAGTCACCCTCTGCACTTCAGTTGCTGCTGTGGTGTCCAAGACTGTGGCCCGTAGGTTGGGGTGTTTATTTTTGCACTGAGCTGTGCATGAACAACAGCTCCTAAATAGCCATCATAGAATCATAGAATGGATTGGGTTGGAAGAGACCTCCAAGATCATCAAGTCCAACCCTTGGGCCAACTCCAGTCCCGTTACCACATCATGGCACTCAGTGCCACGGCCAAGCTCAGGTTAAAAACCTCCAGGGATGGGGAAATCCATCCCCTCTCTGGGCAGCCCATTCCAATGCCTGAGCACTCTCTCTGGAATGAAGTTTTTCTGCTCTCCAACTTCAATTTCCCCTGGCAGAGCTTGAGCCCGTGCCCCCTTGTCCTATTGCTGAGTGCCTGGGAGAAGAGACCAACCCCCACCTGGCCACAACTTCCCTTCNCACACTCTTGGCTCCTGTTGAGCTTCCTGTCCCTCAGTCCCCTCAGGTCCCTTTCTGCCTGGCTGCTCTCCAGCCACTCTGTGCCCAGCCTGGAGCGCTGCAGGGGTTGGTGTGGCCAAAGGGCAGGACCTGCACTTGGCCTTGTTGAACTCCATTCCATTGCAATCAGCCCATCTCTCAAGTCTATCCAGATCCCTCTGCAGAGCCCTCCTGCCTTCCAGCAGGTCAACACCCTCTCCCAACTTGGTGTCATCGGCAAATTTGGTGATGATGGTCTCATCCCTGCTGAACTGAATCAGGGACTTGAGCCCTGTTTCCCAGAGAAATGCAGACACCAGCCCAGACTTGCTTGTGCTCTCCACGTGCCCCATGAACTGACCACTCATACTGCACCCAGGTCAGTCAGACACACCAGACACATGTCCAAAGTCTTCCCATTTCAACAAGATTGCTGTTGAAAAAGGACACCTACTGGGAGACATCCAGAAAGGATAGTTTTAAATTTAGCCTTGTAACAGCAGGGACCATCATCATCTTTCATGTGTGCACCAAGCACAGCAAGAGTACTTCTTTGTGACTACATTTCTTTGCCCCACTCCAAAACAGGGAAGCAAAAAAAGGTCAGAAAACCCTAAATAAGATTGGGAATAATTTAAGTCCCAACTTTACTCTTTTTGCAAATATTCTGCCAATAAACTTTTCCCTAGATTTTATGCACAAAGCAATCCCAAAGGGTGAAGTCAACTGCAAGCTTTAAGTAATGTGGAAATGCAGAAATATTTTTCTAGCTCTGGCACTGACCAAGCATCCTTTCTTATGAAGTTTTTTTACAGTTCACTATCATAATTAGACCAAAGCTGAAGAAAAGAGTTAACCCACTCAAACAAACAAATTTATCAGAAAGTTACTTTGAAGGTGGAAGATAAGATAAAAAAGGAGCTTTCATTAAGAACCCAGACAGAACTTCTTCATTCATCCTCCAAAATCATTATGTAGACTGGCAAAGAATGAAAGGTAGCAGTAGGAGGAATGAAAAGACATCATTCTTATAAAACAAATATGCTACAGTGCTAAGCAATAAAAAATAGTGCTGTAAATTCTTAGAAGTTCGGCTAAGAAAAAAATCCTTTGCTATGTAAAATTGACACAGTTAGCCTTATTGCCTATTAATATTACTGGAAAGTTTTTAAAGACACTACTCTGAGAACACTAGGAACTGAAATTTAAACAAATGCAACCTACAGGAAAGACAAGGGCATTTCTGACTGCCTCTGCCCTTTGCCACTGCAGACTTCTACAAAGTTAAAAACACCTTATGGATTAACAAGGGGGCTCAGGAAAGTGGCTTTCACTTACATCTGAATTATGTATGGGCAGTTTGATGACATACAAGAACTCAGGAAACAAACAGGAGAGGGCTGCGTGCTGCATGTCCCCACCACACATCTGGGCTGTGTCCCAGCAACACGGACCAGCCACGCTGCTTTCTCAGAATAAAGTGTGCTCTCTGAGCCAGGAGTTATGAGAAACTAGCAAGGGAATGATGTATCATGTTCTGCAAACACAGTCAGTGTGTCCATGCCTGACTTCTACCTGATCCTGCATTCTTTGGGTTTCCAAAAACTCTTCCCACAGAGTTTTGTACGAAAAAAAAAAGGGAGCACAGTAAGAAAACACAGGAAGCACTGTGATATATAGCAATGATGTCCAAACAGTGGACCTTTGAGAAGCATCACTTCACCTTTCTTGATGGTGCAATTATCTCAGTTTGTTCAGCAGTAATGCAAAAATTCAGCATCTTTTAACTGTAAGTGATTATTCTCACTGTCAACTTTGTTCATATTTGGTTGCTAGTTCTGAAAGTCAGGGAGTGAGACATAACCTCACCAGAGCATAGCTCCTGTAGCACCACTGGGATCTCACTGTAGGAGTCTATTTTCCCCCTTGCAGCACAAGACTTTCGTTGATTTATGCCACATAAAGAAAAGACTCACACAAGGTTTAAAATCCCCATCTTCCCCAGCCAACACAACGAAGAACGGTGTGTGGCATTTCATGAAGCTGATCAAATGAATTGGTGGAGCGGAGCAGGCACAACTCCTCTGAAGTAATGCTTCCCCTCCCTGTTTACCCTGAGGTTTATGTTGGCTCCCACTCTCAGCTATCACTTGATAGAGCAATTACAATGACAGCATGAATCATAATGCAAAAAACATGTTACACACTGAATGATAGATGGGCCAATTTCAGGCCAGTTCCTACCGGATTGTCTCTGTAATTCACTCAATGAATCAAAATGTCTCCTGACTAGAATCACATGTTTTGTTTTTGAAATTTTGACTACTGAAGTGTGTGAGGCATTGTCCTCATGGCTTGTGACAAGGAGAAACTTCAGTCAGACTGCCACATGTCATTTCAAACATCAAATCCTGCATATTTTCATGTGGTCTCCTTGTCAGACTCCTTTCCCAGATGCATTAATGTCAGGTCTGTTCAACAACCAGTTTTTCTAAGGAACATGAGAAGCTATAGCTTTGCCATACCATCCCTGCAGCTTGTTTTGGAATAAGGCTGTGGTTTCCATATGCTCCACAAGCTCCATGGTCTTCATACTTGCTGCCAAGATGGAATCACAATCCCAGCCAAAGGAGACAGGTTCTGTCTCAGGCAGCAAGGCTCAGACAAAACTCTTTTAATACTTCCTTACTTAAAAATCCATTGAATTGCTTATAACCTCTGGAAAACACTGTTAGGAGTGGAAATGGAACTGGCAGTCTCTGAGGATCCCACAGCAAAGAAGTTCTTCCCACTTTCTAGGGCTGCTTACAGGAGCATAAGCACTCCTACATAGCACAAGAAAGAGGTATCTTCTTTTTTCCTATGGTATTTTTCCAAGGTATTGCTTCAATTTTGGTTTGGGTTTTTTTCCCCTCCCTTGAATAAGTGTGGAAAAAAATGAAATCTAAAAAAAGCCAATTTCACCACATCTTATCCAATGTTTCCTAAATTATGCACTTGATGAGACACAAGACATCATAACTTTCACTTTCAATTTACTTAGGTGGTCCTGAATTACAGGCAACAGCAGTGAAGAAGCTTGACTTTGGGAATTAAACTATTTACAGTCTTCCTTGCACCCAAAGCACTTCAGCCAGCATCCCATTATAATTTTTTAAGACACTGAAAATCCTAATAGTCCCTTAAATCTTATTATATAGTAGTGCTCTTAATTGTGGCTCCTCCTTTTCCACTTCCCAGTTGGAGTGAGTTTTGACTTGTCTCATTCTCAAAACAATTTGAAAAAGATTGGAAAAATTAGCAACATAACAGAAATCTTTAGACAGTTCCATCCACTGCACAGAAGCACTGATAATATATTCCTTCAGGAAGGATTGCACTACAGGATATATTTCATGCTTTAAAAAGTAACAGCCAAAAAAGGGGATGGGGGGGAATGGATTGTGCACAGTAACTGTAAAATTATAGCCCTGTTGTTTTGGATCTGGTTGCTAATGTGCTCAAAAAGATCTGCGCTTCATCATATTTCATAGGGAGGATATACAGTGTGTGCTCTATGGGGAGCCTATACGAGTCCTAACATTGCTCAAAAGGACAGTTAAATAAATTACTCCACCAGTCAACTCACTGCAAACTTTGTCTTCCTGCCAGCTTGCTTGCAGCCTCTTTGCATCGATGGGTTGTGGTGACAGCAGTTATGTCATCCAGAAAGTTAAGGAGCTGGCAATCCTTACCTCAGCTCTCAGGCTTGCTTGACTGTCCCTCCTGCAGCTATCACTTGTGATTCTCAGAATTTCTCAAAGACTATGATAACCAACACTAACACTATCAAAATATAGTTGGGTTTAAGCTGCTTTAAATGATCACAGTCTGCATTGTCTAAGATGCCAAATAGAGACTATCACAAGTTGGAATAACTATGTGGGGTTTCCCCTTAATCTGTGTGAGCAGACATAACACCCCTTAAAACAATCTGCCTTGTTCAGTCCTTAACTATTTGTATTTCTTGTGCTCCTCTGCAAAATGCAGGTTGCCCCTTGCAATTAGTGTAATTCAGTTGGAGATCAGTTTTATGAATTTATTGATTTTTAAGCAGCAGAGGGGACAGCTAAGCAATAAGATTGTTTTTCTGGGTTTATCAGAATGTTCCGTATGAGAGAAGTCAAGATATGTCATTTTTTTGAAGCATGGCTTTATATTTTTATGCTGCTTCTTTGCTGGGGGTCCCATTTTAGTAATGACTTCTGAGTAACTTTGGAAACTGTTTTAGCATTTCCTTTATTGCTCCAAATGTCCACAAAATATATTCTAGAAGGCTACTGCTCCACAGTACAGTATCTAGAACTACTGAGAATGGAGGAGGAAATAACCTGAAACAATGCCATAATGATTTTCCAGTGGCAAACTTCAGTTTTGTGATTAGGTCCAGCATGTTCCACCTTAAAAATTATGCAAAAGCTTGTCTTTCATTGGCAGAGGCATTGGTAAGAAGTCTGACTCTAATAGATGGATGATACATTCATGGACAACAATTTATGATTCTGACACTGCTGTATTTTATGGCTGTCTTAGAATGAGTCATGTTATTTTCTATTTTTTTCCCCCAAAACCTTTCCAAATTCACTCAGATACTGAATTCAACACAGCCCTGGTTTTGCATTACAAGACCTTCACAAGAAGCAGGCATCTGATTTGGTTTTTTGGAGAGCGCCAATGGTATAGACAGTCACTGGGTGACCACTACCCAAGACCAGTGTAAGCAGACACAAGCCAGAGCCAAGAGCTGAGAAGCACCAGAGGGTTGCTGTGCCTCCTTGGCAAGGTGCTCACTGCTCACTCCCCCCGCCTCAGAAAGGATCCAGCAGGTAGGTTGGCTGCACCGAGCCAGACTGGCTCATGCTGCACGTTCCGTAAGATGAGTAACAGGCTGCACTGGGCAGCAGAGCTGGAAGGATCATCCTAGATTGTTACTCCTCCCAGCAGCTGAGGGGCAGGAACACTCAGGCTGTGTCTCCTGATGTTGAACACACACTGCTTAGTTTATTGCTTGGTGCTATTGAAAGGTTTCCAGGGAAGCCTGACTCCTGTGCAGCATGCAGACTCCCCTTGTCCCACTTGCAGGAGGGCTCCATGCTCTTTTTTCCCACTAGCTCAAAAAGACACTCTCTTTTCACCTTGTCAAAATGACAGGTACAGTGGAATCAGTGTTCTCCCATCCTCTAAATTGTCTGTGATGAACATGACTGCTATATATAAACACAAAAATGAAGAAGTATTTCAGAAGCAAGTTCTGAGTCTATTTTTTCCTTCATCAAGATGTTATTTCTTACATTCTTCTAGCCTAAGTTTAGATGGCATTACTCTTCACTTAGGCTACAATTCTTGCCAGACTTAAAAGACATTTCCCAATAAACTCAAAATAATTATTTTGATAAATCAAATCCTAGGAAGCAAGAAAACCTGAATTAAGGGGACTGACAGTAAAAGCCAACAGCTGTGTAATTCAGAGGCTGGACAAAATGACTAGCATTGTAAGACTGTCCAGAAAAAAAAGAAAAACAGCTTGCATGGCACCAACACTTTTCATGAGGAAAAAATGTTTCAAACAATAATGTTGCTGTTTATATAAAATACAGTTTTGGCATTTAGATTTAAAGAAACCTAAGTGAAATTATGTTTGAGATGATAAGTTAAATTAAAACAAAACTAGAAAAACAAAAGTGTTTTCATCAACACATTTTGAAAATTTTAAACCTCTCAGATGATTTTTTTTCCAAAGTAATTTCTTCCAAACAGAGAAAGATTAGGACTTTAGATTTGAATAAGCCTAGTATTTGGGAAAAGCTAAGACTAGCTCCAAAACATTTTTTGTGGTTTTAAGCTCATTTATGCATTATTTATAGGATTTATTCCCAGTTATTCTTTGAGAAGCTTTTATGTCTTTCCCCATCTATTGACTGCATTGGAATACTTTCTCTAGCATAGCTGTCAACACAGTCTAACACAACATGAAAATGGAACAGACTAGATATAGTCTGATTAAAAATATTAGTAAATCCAAGCAGTCCATGGCAAGAGTCACATACCTTTAGTCTATAATGCCTAGTCTTATATTAGTTAGCTATCAGGATTTTATTTTTCAAAATTTTTTTAAATTAACTTTTGATTAAAGATCTCTTTTTTTGCCTTAATCTAAATATTCCAAGTCAGAAGACACTGGTTTGTTTCCTCTTCCATGAGTCTGCAAGTTACTTCTTCCCATTCCACTGAATTTCTTCCTAATGCACTTACAAAGAGCTGTATAGGAAATAGGTAACTTAAAAGATGACTGTTTGGGACTCTAAGTGGCAAGGACTTTGAGAATGCTAGGACTGGAAGTATGAGGAAAGGGGTCTCTCTTTTTCTGTAAAAATGCTGAGCTGTTTTGGATATCTTATTCCACAGAATCATAGAATGATTTGGGTTGGAAGGGAGCTTAATAATAATTTGGTGTTCTAATCCCCCTGTCATAGGCACAGATACCACACACTAGATCAGGTTTCTCAAAGCCCCATCCAGCCTAGCGTTCAACAATTCCAGGAATGGGGCATCCAATACTTCTCTGGGCAACCTGTTCCAGTTCCTCACCACTCTCACAGTGAAGAATTTCTTTTTATCATCTCATGCAGATAACTTCTGTTTTAATTCAAAGCTGTTTCCCTTTATCCTGTCACTATGTACCCATGCAAAAAGTCACTTTCCCTCTTTTTTTATCAGTCCCCTTTAAATACTGTAAGGCTGCAAAGAGGTCATCTTGGTGCTTTCTCCCAGCTCTCTCAGTCTGTCTTCACAGAACAGATGCTCCAGCTCTCTGAGCATCTTCATGCACTGCTCTGGACCAGTTCTAACAGATCCACATCTTTCTTGTGCTGAGGACTCCAGACTTGGATGCAGCACTCGAGGTGGGGTCTCACAAGGGAAGAGCAGAGAGCAAGAATTACATCTTTCTATGTGCTGGCCACCCCTCTTTTGATGCAGCCCAGGATTCCGTTGGCCTTCTGGACTGCAAGTGAATTCTGTTGGTTCATGTCCAGCTTTTGGTTCACCAGCACTCCCAAGTCATTCTCCACAGGGCTGCTTTCAGTGAGTTGCTCCAGTCTGCACTCATGCCTGGGATTGCCCTGACCCAGGCGTAGCACTTTGCACATGAAACTGGTGAATCTCATGAGGTTCCTATGGGCCCACTCCTCAGGTTTGTTTCCCTGGATGGCATCCTTCCCTCTCTTGTGCCAAAAGCACCACCCAGCTTTGTGTCACCTGCAAACCTGCTGAGGGTGCACTCGATCCCACTGACTGTGTCACTGAAGAATTAAAGAGCGCCAGTCCCAAAGCAGAGGCCTGAGGGACACCAACTTAACCACAACTCTTTGGCTGTGTCCATCCAGCTAATTCCTTATCCATCAAATCTGGGAATGCAGATTACAGCTGAGAGCCCAGGCTGTCATTTTTTGGTGGGCACAAAAATACTGTGATGGGGAATTATTTGATGTCCCTATCAGTTGTTCCATCTTCTGCCTTTTCCCATCAGCTTTCTTGCTTTTGAAAAGGACCAGGTCCTCTCCGAATTTTGCATTTTTGGCACACCCTCTAGCAATATTATGTAATAAAAATCACTGTGGTCATTCCTCCATCCAAAGTCCTTATACAACAGAGAATATTCTGGTGCACTAGAGGCACTTTCCTTCCTGCCCACAGCAGGACTGATTTAAGGATGACCCAAGCTACATCATGTTAAGAGTGAGCCTGGCACTACCAGGTTCAAGTTCCTTGATTAGCAGAGCTCTAAAGGAGAGGTTTAATATTCTTCCCACCCATTTCCCCAGCTGTGCCTTCCAGCTGTGGGCACTGCTGATTTACATTTAGCCAAAATTCTCCTCTCTCTGGACACTCATCAGTGGCTTGAGCTTCTGCTGAAGTTTGTGCTCTCCATGGAGCAGAGCACTCCTTCAATTTCCCAGCCTAAATTTTTGCCCTCTTTGTAGGGGATATATTTTTTGAGTGAATGAAACTGTATATTTGACAAAGATCTTCTAAGTAGCTGTTAGCAGCAGAGTTCAGGCACACTCCATCAGTGCAGTATTTTAAGGCCTAGAATTTTAAACAGCAGTTGGCATTTCCCATCTCAGCATTGCAAGAACCAAATGAATCATTTGGATGTGATCATTTTAAAAAGGGGCTTGGATATTTTGACTACCTCCACATCAACACCCCTAGCGTTATGAAATCCAGCTTTTGGAAGCCCTGAGAGCTACTGGAGCCCCAAGGCCTGTCCAAGTGCCTGTATGACTCCTCTGTAGTGCAGTGGGGTTTGCCATCTGATGGAAAGTACATGTACACAACCCTTAACTTGCTTGAAGCTTATGGCCTTAAGGCAGAAATAAACTGGAGCATTTTCACAAGAGATATAACTTCAGGAATAAAATGTATTCAGGAGGGAGGACTGAAACAGAAGGATCTGTAAAGAGGTTTGGCTAAAATCTGTGATTTGAGAATCCAACCAAATGTAATTATCTCATAATGAGTACATGCTCTAGGACTAAATGTGTGCTGTGACACTAGCCTGAGAGAATATATTTTGTTTTCTTCTAAAGGAGCTCTATTCCCCAAAAAGTAAAATAACACACAAAACCCACAAACATTCCCCAAAAGAGGATGTGGATGCAAAGGGAGAAATGTGACCTGGAATCCTTGGAGGCAAAAGCCAGCACACACGACGGTGCCACCTGGATTCCTGACACTCTCCACATTTATACTTAATCACCATCAGTCCTGATAAATTATTTACCCTGGAGGAATGTAATGGGATGCCAGTTTGTCTGTGAATACGCTCTTATATTCTGCTTGGTGAAATAAGCAGGGTTGGGGGTTGGGGAAAGACCCCTTATTTCTGTCAGTGGGATCCTTTCTACCCTCTTTTGGCTTTATTTTATACAGCACTGGCATCCCCCTGTGACACAGGCATGTTTGATACACCCTTGATGTGAGTGTCCTCAAAGGGAAGTTCAGGGTAGCAGCTGTGCTCCAAAGTGTGGAAGACACAACAACCCTCAGAAACAATAAACTATCACATAGCAAGGTTGATAGAGGAATGGAACCTAAGGGGCAAGAGATACTACTCAGCATCCAGAGGAAAACAGCAGCATCAATATCTCAGCATAATCTTGCTGAACCTTACTTTTAAGGACTGGGCTCAAGGCTGCAGAAGGCAGTTTTGATAGCAAAAGTACACACTCTTATGCAATGTATTACCCTTAAACTGCAGTTGCATTTATATCCTACTCCTTACATGGCACAGATTGCTTTGCATGATAAAAAGTTAGTGAATGCTGGAATGCCTGTGAGGAGTCTCACTGCAACTTTTTACAGCTTGTTAAGTTGTTTAATCATAGCTTTAATATTAAATTTTGTAGCAATGCACTCTCAATATATGGCTTGGAGAATGTCATGCCAGAAATGAGCTGAAGCAGAAAAGCAGCCATCCACTGAGAATGCTTTAACAACTGATGTTTTTAGTGTAGTTTGAATGTACTTAATGTAAAACTGCAGAGTCACTGTCTTCTTCCCAGAAGCCTCCTGCCAGGCCAGGGGGCTGGAACACAGATAGTGACCTCCTGTTATCTGGAACTCTCTCCCATTCAATGTAAATCCCCTTACTCTTACTGGCCTGAAGCCAGACTTCCCCCTTGTCCCTTATTGGAGCATTTGAATCCCTCCAAGTCCTTTATAAACCTGTCCCCCTGAATAAACTGCCTCTTTGTTCCTGCCCTGACCTGTGCCTCCTGCGTGTCCTTTCAGGGGGGCTCTCAGGGAGCACATGGTTGGGCTTAGACATTGAGCACACACTTCTCCTGGGTTAATGGATTGAGAATCCTAACCCAGGCAGAAGCACCATATCGTTGCCGATTCCTTCAGCACACAACATTAACGAGGCTACAAGAAACCCCACCGCCTTAAAATTTAACTTAGTCTTAAGAGATTTCATTTCTAGACCCCTTCCAAGTAAAGAGTTGCCTTGTAGTGTACCTTATCTCAATAATTTGATGGGAGATTACACAGCATAGTAACAAGGGTGATTTAAAAATTTTTAAAATGATAAACTTAGACAAAAACAAATAGTCAATAGGAAGATGCAAGGAATAGTCTCCATGAACAAAGCATGAGTGAATGGTAGGCTCTGTATTTCCATTTTATCCCTTTGGTTTCCTGTATGCTTTGTGGAATGAAGAGCTACAGCCAAGAATAAAACAACCCCAGCTCTCCTCATAGCACTTTAGCAACAAAAAGGTGAAAAATGTATTGTGAAAAGGTGAAAATAGAAATATCTTTTGGTTCCTCATGAAAAATAACCTGGAATCAAACCTGTTACAGCCAGAAACATGCCCACACTTCAAAGGTGTTCAGAAAAGCAACAGTTTTGAGGGGACACTGAAGGCAGAATTCCCTGCTGAAAGAAAATCTTTACTCTCTAAAGGTAATATTGTCATCCTTGGGGTTCAAGATTACTCGATCAGGCCCTCTCTCTGACCTTTAAAATAGATTACAAAAGATTAACTTCTGCTTTTAGCACAAATTTACTTCCATTCTATTTGAATTGCAGGGTGGCGTGGGGTGGGGAAGAAGATGCTCCATCCCTCCTTCTAGCTTTGTATCAGCACTCTTCCTTTATCACAAGGTCTAGAAGAAACTTTTGGTAACTGTCTCCTGTTGAAATAAAGACATCACCTTCTTGAGGAGGCTGGAGAAGAGGCAAAGGAATGAGGCGGGATAGGAGAGAATGAGGGTGATGAGATGGAAAACAGGGATTTTGATCTGGATTCAGTACAGGATCAGAGATGGGAGGCAAATATGACTCTAAGTCACCCATCTGCTCTCCTAATTCTGGAACAGAATGAAACTGTACCCAGTCTGCCCAGACAAAACTCCTACACGCCTGGGTGAGAAAAGTGGGGAGCATATAGATGACTCCATTGGAATTGTTCCATTTTCACCAGGAGAAATTCTGCCTTGCTCGGGCAGGCCTTAGTTCCCTGAACAACACATTGCAGGGGCTTTGTGTGAACAAAAGGGGCAGTTTTTATGATCACAAATGGGGAGGAAGCAGGTCCATGGCATAATCTGTCAGTTAGAAACCGTTGATCTGAAGTCTGGGATGTTATAAGTTGGCACCAAAATAGAAACACTCAAGTGATAGACTAACAGACAAACCACAGGCCACCAGATAGGAAAAAATATGATACCCTAATGTGAGGCCCCACAGGCAGGAAAGAAGATCTGGACAATGTTACCAAAGAGGGGGGAAGAGAGAGAGAGGCAGAGAAAGGAACCACAAATATATATACACAATATTATGACCAAACCCAGAGATAAGGGTGCTACACTGTCATTTTTTGCCTGTACCAAAAGCATACCAGTTAGTTTAATTGCTTCTATGCTTCTGAAAACTTACTTATGTATCCATCTGTTTGCTTAGATATGAACTGCAATGCTTTGTCAGTCTGATCCAAACCCAATGGCAAAGACTGTTGTTGATGGGAAAGTAATTCTATACAGACAATGGATTGCTGTCCCTAAATGTGTTATGCTGTTTAACTTGTACTTGCTATTGACTCCTCTGTTAGTCTCAGTCTATAAAACGCCATCTCATCATTTTTCCTGGTGTCATCATTATGGATACTTAGTTGTCTATTAAGCTGGAGTGAAACTTGAAGTTGCTGATAGCACAGTGTCACCAATTTCTCCTCTCATGGCCACCATGCAACACAAGTGTTAACTTCATACTTCATTGGATGTTCTCTTGGCAGCCTCCCAGAAAACAGTTTATCTGGGTACTTGTATGGCACTCATCACGGTGGTATCTGGTGTCTTCCAAAACTCAACCCTTATAAATATATGTGCTTATCCACAGTCCCTGTGTCTGAAGTGGAGTAATACCCCCCAAAATAGCCCCTTCCCTCATTCTGAGCTGCAGCCCTCCAAACCTGGCTGCTGAGATGTCATTGCTGAAACACTTGATGACACCAACCTAAGCAGAGAAGGGCAAGCTCCCTGTGAGTCTCTTCAGCCCCTATAAGCAAACCAGGCAGCTGTGAAGCTGCAGTATGGAAAGGTTTGCCAGGAAGTCAAAATTACGCTGAGTGAAAGGTGCTTCTGATGATGAACCCCACCCATTCTGGTTCTCTGCTCAGCTAAAGAATTTTATGGATGAATACAGCACAAAAAACCACACTGTCTAAGAGCATAAGTGGTAAAAATATTGACCAAAGACTGTGAGAGTACAAGTCAGGACTGGGAATAGCCTTGTCAACATCCACTCAGTGTCAGCACAGCTATCAACAGTGTGGAGCTTGAATACATTCCTTGAGAAGCCTATCTTTACTCAGGATGAGCTTTGAGTTACAGTCAGTGATATCACAGACTCACAGACTATTCTGAGTTGGAAGGGACCCACAAGGATCATCAAGTCCAACTCTTAAGTCAATGTCCCACATAGGGGATTGAACCCATGACCTTGGCATTATTACAACCAAGTTTGAACCAACTGAGTTAAAGCTTGATGCTGCAACATTCACAAAAGACAGCAGAGAGGGAAATCTTACTTCACTGGGTTGATTAAAATTGACAAGATGATCTTCCTTTAGTCACAGCTTCTACTCAACCAAGTTTGGATTTTGTGGAAAAGGAAGTTCTGCAGAGACCACACAGATCTCCCCATAAAACATGAAATGGTTTACACAAAATTACATTCAGGAAAAATGCTGAAAAAAATATTTTGCTTTCACCATTTTACTTATTTCTCAGAAGACTTTGACAAAATGATTTTATCTGGAACTTGGAGTCTTACAGCTATAAACACCCAAAACAGAGTTCATGGTGCTTTGCACAACCAAAAAACTCCTGTAAGAATTACATCTGATTTTTTCAAGGGCAAGTAGCACCAGCAACATTTTGTTACATGACCTATACTACTTGTTTTACATTACCGGGGAGGACAAGACAACCTGCAAGCTTCGGCTGTAGGAAGAATGCCTGCCCTCTTCAGACAGGACCCCAGACCAAAGGCAGCCAATTAAAATATACTTTTCCTTATTTGTGATAGTGTCCTGGTTGCTCATTCCAAACATCATCGCTCCTTCACACATCAGTTTGCTGTTTGGTACTTTTAGAACTCCAAGCCAGGTTTGAGGACAATGAGAGGCCAATCAGCCTTTTAACAGCTTTCTGAACAGCAATAAAAGCAAAGTGCACAATACATACCATGGGAAGAACACGCACTGCTTCCAAAGAATGTGCCAGTAAAGATTCTTTATAGACAGGCAGTGCTACCGACGCCAACACTGATGGAGATGCAGGAATGTACACTCAGATGCTGAGTCTGTCCTTTGGCAGGCTCACACCAGCTGAGTGGAGTCAGCCCAGGAAACTTCCCCCAGCACTGAGCACATCAAAGCATTAGCCAGACTTCTGTTCAGGCATGGGAGAGCGCATTGCTGGGAGAGATGAGGCACGGCAAGTGGAGGAGCAGCAAAGCCCTGCTCTGTGCCAGTCACTCAGCCACCACAACACAACACAACACACACAGGGAAAGCCACCTCCAGCACGCTCAGAAGGGGAGGATCCTCTGGTAGCACACTAATCTGTTGGGTGGGGCATGAGGAACAGGGCCTGTAGCCAACTACTGCCCATCCACCTGGCTTGTCCCTCTTATTCACCCACGGCTCTATCATTCTCAACCTCTGTTATTAACTTCTGGTAGAAAGTGGAACTTCACTCAATGGGTTCACTGCTCTTACAACCTCAAACATCTCTTTTGGAAAAAAAAATAGATGTGGCTTTGATCTCTGTAAAGGTCATTGTACTTTATAGCTTTAAACATGACATGCAACCTAGGAATGAATCTTTGAACAAGATTTTGGTACATGTTACACACAGCTGTCATTTATTATTGTTAATAAAAGTTTATTAGTAATGTTTCACAATCATATCCTTGTAAACAAATAAAAAGGAACAAATCCATGGTGTTTGGCTTGGGTTGTTTGGGGTCTTTTTCCATCAAAAAAAATTTCAAAAAATTGCATTAATTTTTTGTTATAGTGTAGAATGTATTTTAGAATCCTGTGAGGTTTTCAGTAGCAGTCAGCACACATGTAATAAAGGAGTCTGGAATAACTTTGAATTTCACTATGTGCTACTGACGCAGACTCACACAGGGAACAAAATCTGTAATGGATAAAATCTTTAATTTCAGAAACCTGGCCCACATCTCCCAAGGCATTTCTTAGCAACCATGCAGTAAACAGTAAACCAAGCAGATCTTCACTGATCACCCATTTACTTGTTGCTATTGATGACACCACATTTTTCAAGGTGGGAAAGATGTGGTTTTCTCATAACTATCTCTCATAATTAACCTCAGTAGTGATATTTCTACAATAAAAGCATGATTAATTTGCTTCAGGCTTCTAGTATTATAGCATCGTTATAACTTCCTCAGTTTGCTGCTATACCTCAACTTTTGCACAGATTCCCAAACTCAGTGACCATTCTGGGAGTCACTGACCTGCTTGGAGTAACTGCATGTTACCACGGGATGAAATCCCAAGAAGTCTTGAGATATATTCCCAGCTGTGGCACAGACAGTAATTGGTGTCTGAAGCAAACAGCTAGGTCACCTGACTTGATGTGACCAGGCAGATTTTAAATTGGTGACTGCTTTCCAAGGGAAGGATTTTGCATTTCATCAGCAAGAAGTGGGATTCCCCATTTTCAAAAGAGGGATCAAAAGATCAAAAATCTATTTTTAACTAATTATTTATCTCACGAACATATTTCCTCCCTCTGCAAAAAGAATGATCAGGAATAAATTCAGTTGCTCCAGTTCACTCAGCTAAGGTGTTTGCAACTTTTAAGTGCAGATGATTGTCTTCTAGGAGTACTAATGCATAACGTGCATTATGTGAGTTACTTGCCCTTAGTGCTGAGTCAAATTAATGCAAAAATACCCACTGTCATTGTAAGTTCTCCCATATGCAAATTCAACCTCTCATTCAAATATTTGAGAACCATGACCTTGCCGAAAAAGCAGAAAGAGGCAAACTCAAAGTCTGGACAAAGAAAATTAATAGAACCTTTCAAAATGCACCATCTCCCCACCCTGCCTTCAATGTTCACACAATCTGTTAAATAATGCTGGTAAAGCAATCAGAAGTTTAAAAGAGCCACCACATCAAGATATGGGCACAAATCAAACCTCTGAAAGAGAACGACCTAAAATTCTCTAATGGTTTGAATTTAAATCTATTTGGCAGCATGGACCCATCTCTGATTTAATGGCTAAGTAACAAATATTTGTCTGGGAGAGCATGAAAAAACTGCTTCTCAAACATAAAACAGAATCCCCTTGAGATTTTGGACCACACAGTCTTGTTCTTCCTTAATGGACTACAGTAATTTGAGAAATTACTTTTTATCTCATAATCAAAATACAAAGAAGGATCCTTCCAACACACTGAAGTACGTTAAGTTTTTGGGGTTGGTTTGGTTTTGGTTTTTCTCTTTTCTTACAATATAAGTTTCTATTGACATCATACCCATAAATCAATCATTTGGTTGAGGAAGACAAAACACTCTCAAGATACTCTCAGCACACAAACTAATCTTAGGGCACCTGTTCTCACTGGTATTTTTATCACATCTGAGTTCATTGAAAATGATTCCAGCTACAGATTAATAGCCTTTTATTCTCATGTCAAATGAATATCACCTTATAACACTACCTTGTAGTCTCCCATAGCTGTCTTTTAAAACTAGGTAGGCATATACTGGGGAAGCCTGAGCCTAAAAGGACCTGAATGTCTAAGGAAATACAGATTGACATCCCATTTAGTCAAAATCCCATTTCTCCTATATTTTCAGGATATCCATATCCCATATATTCTTCGTTAATACCAATATGATGGACAGAAACTGTTCTCCTGAAATGAGCAAAACCCACTGATTTCAGTACAAGGAGTGAAGCAAACTGCCCATGTATGATGTTGAAAAGGGAGTAGATATCACACAAACAAGTGCTAACAATTATTTGGAGTGAAGCATTTGCTTAGTTTTATATTTTTTCTTGTGGTGATGATCAATTTTGTTTTCTATACAGCATTTGTATTTTCTGTTTTATGTCTTAGTCAACATTGGATTGTTGGGTTGCTCCTTCCCTGCCCTGCCTCTTCCTCCCCTCACATTCCCTTTACTCCCATGTTTTATTTTTCCAATGTTCTGCTTAGTTATAGAGTATGTGATCTAAAATAGTTCTAGAGTATAGGATCTAAAATTCTGTTTTTATTTTTTGTTTCTATAATTTTGCTGAGGTGAAGATAGCTGTTGGTTTTTATTTGTTCTTTAAATTTGTTGTTCCCATGGTAACTCTTTAGTGGATTTTTTCCTGAGTGTTGAAGGCTGCTTTGGGCCTTTGCTGTGCTAGTCTGCTAATCTTTATCAGATTGTAACATGTCTTTACATCTTTCTTCATGTTTGGACAGTCTCAGTTTCCTAAATCTTTGCTGCTTACATGGATCTGGTGGCCTCATGCACTGCAATTTCTATACTGGCCTTTAAATAAAAGTGAAGAAACAGAAGATATAAAATCCGTACAGCAAATCAGATAGATGATCTAAATATAGTCCATACATAGGTGTAAGGAAATCTATTCCTTTTCAGGCTAGGCTTGCTCTGTTAGGAAGATCTCCTGTCCTGTATGTGTAAGTCTGTAATGGTCCCAGTGTGTGTTGAATGTCCCAGCCCTTGTACAGCACACAAACAGCAGAAGGACAACTTAAAATATAACCTGCTTCTCTGAAAGGAATTTCTCAAGATATATAAAAAAAATAAAATTATAAAAGTAATAGCAGTAGCTCTGGATCACCTGTACAAAGCTCTCCACATAGGACAAGAGACTGAATTTCCTGACAACTGCTCTACTCTTCTCCATTCACAGCAATGCACAGTTAAGTTCTGAGGTTGCTCTGGTGTCTTGTAAGAACCAGATATGTCTGAGGACAGCCCCAGACTTCAGAGGGATCTAAAAGTGGCTCAGAGCTACTCCTGCCCCTTCTGTTTGCTGTTCAAGCACAGCTGACTCAAAGCAGGGCATCACACTCGCTGTGTAATGACGTGACCTGAAACCATATTAAATCCTCTGCCCCAGAGCTCCCACCTGAGCCATGAGAACATGCCCTGTATCAAAACTAGCATGGCCAGCAGGCCCAGGGCAATGACCCTTCCCCTGCACTCTGCCTTGGGAAGGCCACACCTTGAATGTTGTGTTCAGTTCTGGGCCCCTCAGCTGAGGAAAGAGATTGAGGGGCTGGAGCGGGGCCAGAGAAGAGCAAGGAGGTTGGAGAAGGGAGTGGAGNTGGCACTGAGTGCCATGACCTGGTAAAGGGACTGGAGTTGGAGCAAGGGTTGGACTTGATGATCTCAGAAGTCTTTTCCAACTCAATCCATTCTATGATCCTATTCTAACAGTGTAACCATTTGGCCCTACTTTGAAGACGTGTTTTGGAAACAAACCTGCTGGTTTGGTTAAAAGCAGAGACCACATAACTGTGCAATACACCTTACAGAAAGTATATCAGGTGGAAAAACTACACAGTACTGATGGATC
The DNA here is from genome assembly GCA_013396695.1 of Sakesphorus luctuosus. Lineage (NCBI taxonomy): Eukaryota > Metazoa > Chordata > Aves > Passeriformes > Thamnophilidae > Sakesphorus > Sakesphorus luctuosus. Next base: position 289,681 of record VWZD01004081.1, on the reverse strand, counting down.
CTGATTACACACAGCACATCCATATCCCACTATGGCTCAGGGCCAGAGAGGGGCAGTTATTCAGCAGATTAGGCTAAACACAAACATGGAGCTGTGCTGAGCTAAAATGAACACCTCACTTTATTTTTCTGGCTACTGTAATCATATGCATTTGAAACCCCAGATTACTCTCCTGTTTTATTTCTTATGAAATTCAACTCATTACTTGTGCTCAAGTTTTCAAGTAACTTGTCCCCAGTGTGCCCACAGTTTCTTTTCTTCTGTAATGCTATCCTTTAAACAGCTTTGTAGACTAAGAAATTCTTGGTATGGAATGAAAAGAAAAAAAGCTCTAACTTACTCATATCCTAGGTTAGCATTCTCACATATATTTTAAAAGATTATTCTGTAATCATTCAAATAACCTCTAAAAATATTGAAAATGTTGATTTTACTTTGTGAGGGCAGCTCTGCTACCATTATTCTTCACATCCATTTCTACTAAAGAAAATCTACAAAATGAAATAAACTAAATCATCCATGCAGACTTGTTTGAAGAACGTGGAGAAGCTGAGGGGACTAAGGATATGTGTGGTCAGATGGCAGAAGTTCAGAGCTTTCTGCACTCATGATAACGAGAGAACATTTGAATTCCTGGGGAAGGATGCAAACCAGATGCTAAAGGGCAATTATGGAAACCTTTAATAACAGGAATAATGATGTGCACCATCATTTTTGCAAAGTGGCAGGGTAGAAGCAGCTCTGAGATCTGATTCAGGCCTTCTGCAGACTCAGGCAAACCTCAATCAGGTAACACTGCTAATATTTGGAAGGTAATATTTAAAACCTGAGGAAGTACAGGTGGATTTAAGATATTTAAATCAGAGAAGCCTCTGATCATTCTGTATCAGCTTTGGAATAAAAAGGAAAGCATGCAGAAACAACTCTAGCAGGGAGGAAATCCACCTAATCTGTTGGTTTGTTTTGTTTTTTGTTTTTTTTTTTGTGCATGTGGCTTGGTAGATTGAACATTGATTGCTTTAGATTATTCCTATTCTTTATACCTAATCTTTTATTTGGTAGAAATGGATTATGGTAGCAGAGTTGCCTTTGTAAAACCTCCTCTTGAAGGATGTGCTAATTTTGGATGCTATTTATTTGGGTCATTTTGGAAGAATACTATAAAATTTAATGAAGAATAATAACCACCTCAAAAAATTTTGTAGCTTGTTCTCTTAATCATCCCACAGTAAGAGCAATTCTCTGTTACAATCTACAGAGCAAAGAATTATAACTATGGCTAGCAAATTATATAGGCCTTTGGATGAGATAATCCTGTTGGGTTTCCATAGTAAAGCACTGATTTCATTCTTATTACAGTTCTGTAGGATGTTGCCACAGGGAAAATCTGAGCTAAAGTAGAATCTCTGCTATCTTCCTCTTGGCCTGTAGCTACTCCCAAGCATAACAATTATAAACTGATAAATCACTTGAATGGTTATGACATGTTCCATTGACTAGGAGGGCAGTGGGACATACACATATGCTGCTGCCAACGTTAAATAACTGCCAACTGAAATACATAAATGATGATTTAGCCTCAGCTCGGCTTTTAAAGGCAACATCTTTTTCTCTCAAATAGGGGTGATGGTTGTACTTCCTTTATTCAGATCTTGTCACCCTTTTAAAGTCCGGTTTATGAGTTGGCTGATTTCACCTAGCATTTTGCCCATGCTGACAGAACAGGTTATTGGAGCTGAGTCCTGCCATATAGATTTAACAGAAGGTAAAGTTATGCCAAGTTTCAAAACTCTTAAACTCCCACTAATGTGTAAACAAGAACAAGTTTCACAAGGCACAGGTAAACAAGTCTGTTTTGTTCCACAGTTTTTTACATTCCACAAAATGATAAATAATTTCCAACCTTTGCATGTATTAATTCTCATATCCACCCGTAAAAACTTTCTAAAAAACAAAACTAGCCAACCATACAAAACTAAAAAAAATACTAAAAATATATTGACAGTGCTCCAATATGTCGGTGGATGTGTGGTTGCTCTGTGGATTTGGAGCAGAGACCACGCTACAAGGGACGAGAAGGATAGATGGCAGTGATATCGCTCTTTTTAGCTCTCCTGCCCCTTGAAGCTCGGAGTGGCTCCCTCTGCTCCAGCCGCTGTGACGATCCCGGAAGAGATGATATGAACATGACAGGAGTCCACGGAAAAAGCCCTGTATTGGGGATGGCATGGGACTTTTATAGGGTGCTGAGGGAAGGTTCTAGAGAAATGGGAGAGGGGACGCCTTCCATTGGTCAACTGGCATGCAAATGAGAGATTGAAACAAGGGCCAATGGGAGACAGGGATTAAGACATAACCATATAAAGGAGAACAACTGCAATGCACCAAAATACAACCAATAGGAAAAGCTGTGGTGGGAAAGTACCCTGAGGGGATTATGGGAAGAAGAACTTGGATAGGGACTACTATAGGGAAAACATAATGGGTAGACATGATGACATTGCAGTGTTAACTGGGGAAATACAAATACAACATTAAACTTGTGACATTTCAATATAGGAGGTAAACCGAGTTGAGTTCTTATATATTCTCTCCATCTTTGCCAGATCTTCCTGCTCAGGCTCCCCGGTGTCGGTGTCCTCATCGACCCAGCGTTTATAATATCTTTGCCACTTTAAGAATTCTGGATCTGCCCCGACATCTCTCTTTTATCTTCTATAGCCACATTGACTTGGGGAGCCTGGAAAACTCAAAAGCTTTGGTAACACTTAAAACAGCAAGGGAACAAACACATAAACAAGAATAACTATATATAACAAGAAAACACCAATAACTGACGGGCAGTCTGAGTGGCAAAAACGTATTTGTTTAACCAACACTCTTTGACCCTGTTATAGTTTGAGCTGGCAAAATGCCAACTGCCTGGTATCCAGTCAAAAGGTACACTCCCAGAGAAGGAGAGTGAGGGAAAAAACCAGAAATGAGGCTTTGGACACGGTGAAGTTCTTATATTTATATAGAGAAGTGGAAAGCTTAACACCAACTATGAAATAGCACATAGTGACAAGAAACAACAACAGGCTCACTGAGGTCGCCCCAGCTAACAAGCAGAATTCTGAACCAACCAAACCTCCTCCCCAAAGGAAACCTCCCAGCAAGAGGGAAAAAAAAAGGAATTAACAGAAATATGCTCACTTCCCCAGGTAAACAGCCACGCAGACCGGCAGCAGGGCCTGATATCAGCAGTCAGGGAGCAGGAACCCTCCTGGTCAGAAGCATGGACCGAAAGGGCAGAAAGTCCTCCCCCCTGGCTTGTTATACTCCCTGACGCTTCCTAATGATGTCAGATGATATGAAATACCTCTTTGGCTGCTTAAGTTAGATGATACCTGTCCCCTCTAATCTGCGTCACGTCCTTTGAGGCCTGCTGAAAACTGAGGCCTAAATGGGGACCTATGCTGACTAGAGCCAAAACTACTACAGACCCAAAGAGCAGTTCTCATTTATTCCAACACAATTGCAATAATGTTTGTAGAGGCTCACTAAAATATCTGGAGTTTGGTTATACCTTTTCCTCTTTGAGAAGGGGGAAAAAGGCAAAATGGTGTAGGCTGAGAGTGCAGAGATGGTCAGGATGAACACAAGTAGTTGCTAGACTAGGACTAACGATGCAAACAATCATTTCCTGACAAAGGTGGTGTCAGTTGTGTTTGCCAACATGCACTGCAGCTTTATGCAACCACTGAAAAACCCACACAGACAGTCAAGATCTGCCACTTTTGGAACAGGGACTAGAGAAACTGTATAACCTGAGTGTTAAAAAACCCCCAAAAAACAACAAAGCAGATGGTCCCTTTTTTGCTCATGCCCTGCTCCTTCTCCCCACAGTGACAGGATCCAGTTAAGTTACCTTTTTGGCACACGAGTCTTGTATTTGCTGCTGTCCCATTTTAACTGTGCTCAGAACACAGGTTTAATTATATATAGGAAGCCCAATACATTTATTACAGCTGTTAAATGACACTGTAGAAAAAAAAAAAGAGGCAAGCTGAAACACAGGGTACAGCAGGTGGAAGAAAGAAGGAAATGTTGTTCATCCGTGAAGAAAGACAAATGAAGCAGAGAATTTCCTTTTCAGAAGACATTTTTTAATAATGCCATTATCTTGCAGGTCAGCTCAAGAATTATAACTCTATAATGAAAAGAATGCAGAATGGACTTTGAAGCATCTGATTTTCCGTATTTGTGAGGAGAAGCAAGCCTGGTTTTAACTGCATGTTCACTCAGTGGTTACATTCAAGGTGGTCTCACTGCTCCTTTATGTCCTGCCTGTGCAGTATTGGCCATGGCCCATTAACTAATGTCATTATCACTGGATGGGTTCAGTTCTGCCTTCCAGTTAGAGCTGGAAATCACATTTGACTATATCTCAAGAAGCAAACCAGAAAGAAACTGTCACCATGTGTTTGAGAATTCCAGCATGTCTTATTCTTTAGATACCAAAATATAAACATTTGCTTAGGAATAAAGTCATGCAGCCAAATATCCTTTGTTTTGATGACAAAAGAAGTTCTGTTTGAAGGCAGAGACCTCTCTACTTCAAAATTATTTAAAGTAGTGCTCAGAGAATGCATTTTTCTATGTCACACATATCATAGATATGCATTTCTCTTCTGTCCCAATGTTACTTGCATTAATGTTTAAATGTTAAAATTTTATGCAGAATAAAGATATTTTTTCCTACAAGTTATGCCCTGACATCCATAAAATTTGTGGACAGGGAGAGCAAGTGATGAGGTGTTTAAAAAAACTGGGGAGAGAACAGTACTTAAACTCTAAAATGTTTCTAGATAATCTAAAACATATTCCTTAATGATTATATTTATATTCCTCACGTGATGACATATGTTCTTTATCATTTGAGACTGTTGCTCCTGAAAACAACTCTTTAGTTAAGAGAAACACTGAAACTGTACCATTTTCAGTGACATTTACCAAGAAGATCTATATTCAGCTCCACCTGAAGCAGAGAATACTTAGCATGCTTCCATTTACATGCAGTAGATTAACCCTTCTCTCCTCCAGAAATTGCCCATCTTCTTTTCCTGTTGCTGAAACATATTTATCTCACACACAGAGCTTTTTGCTCTCACAGGAAAGAAACTAAAATGCATACCACACAGAAAGAGAATAAACAAAAGAGGAGTCCACAAGAGAAAGCCGCTCGGACACTGCATGAAATATTTTCCCATGAATCTAAAAAAGATAACAGGCACTTGCTTATATGTCTCCTTTCATCCCTGAAAGCTTTAAAGTTAATTCATGGTTTCATAACTACAATAAAGTAACCATGCAGAGATTAAAATCAGGGCCTCTTTTTATTTGGATATCAACAGTATGAATCCCACCCAGGTCTTTCTAAAAGCAGGCTTGGCTGACACTCCAAAATGCTTCCTCAAGTTCATCTTCAGCCAAATAAGAAGTGGTCTGGAAAGGATTCATCCTTTTAGTGTACACAAAAGATCCTCGTCTTGGATCTATAAACCAAGTCTTTAAATTCCATTGTAATTACTTTGCAGTCATAAATAGAGCACACTATTTGTGGCATCCCAGCTGGCTTTTTAGACAAGGTGCACTTATCTTCAAACAGAGCGTTCAGAAAATGGGGACAGTGACAGAGGCCTGACTATGATGACATATGAATTCTCATAAAGCAAACAAGAAAGAAAGGGGGAAAAAAACCCAATCAAAATCCAAACAAAAACAACTGGCTTTTTCTTTAACATGCAGTAGCAGCAAAAAAGAAATTTTCTGCATTAAGGAACATTTGCTCAGAAGCTGGATTTCCAACTTGAATGTTTGTTTTCAGGGAAGAGAGGGTTGGTGCAAATGAAAGTTCTGTTCTAGCAAAATGCACTAAATCATTTAACCCTTAAGACATGATGACTTAATGACAGGCTTACACAAATAACCCAACTCCTCACTTTGAATTTAGCAATCAAACCAAAACACTGTTTTCCCCAAGAGAGATATTTTTGGACAGTCATGGAAATTCAAGACTATGGCTTGGGTTAATTCTTGTTAAAGATTTCCACAAAGATTACAAGTCATTCACAGTGCCTCTGGTATCTATAAATGCCTGGATTTTATGGATGCATATACAAAGGCCGCAAGTCCCTCTGTTTTAAGCTGGGATAAAAATATTTCTATAGAGTTTGTCTGATAGGGGTTTCCCCTTATGCACAACACTTGCTGGCTCCTCTGCTGAGCAGCAAATGATATGACCACCAGTGAGATAGCCAAGAATGCAGATTTCTGTTTCAAAACTCAGGATGAAATGAACACTCAGTAGTTCAATAGTTTACCATGCCCAGTAATTTTTAAAGCATTAAAGAGACATACCCTAGAAGTTTCTGTGAAAGGTTCAAACACAGGAAGGTGGTGTTGGGAGGAGCCCCCTCAGAGATTTTTTCTCACCATACCAACACAAAAGGTTTAGGCTTGGAGTCCCAGGACCGAGGACAAAAGATAGCTGATGATTTTCAGATTCAAGCTTAATGGTTGGGTGGGGTGAGAAAACAGAACCCCAGCACCTGGGGGTGGGGAGAAGTTTTTCTTTCTTTGTTCCACGTGTGCTGGTTTGACTTTTTGGGGGGTTTTCTTGGGGCAGGGGAAGAAAAGGAGCCACTGCTTGCTTGTGAGAGCTCTTTTTCTGGCTCTGCTCTTTGCTTTTCTCCATCTATCTCTGGGCACTCTGTGCTTCAGAGAGGGAGAGAGAAAGAGAGAGAGAGAGAGAGAGAGAGAGAGAAGAGAGGAAAGACACAGCTGCTTCAGGACACTGCAGACTTTTTTGCCTCTTCCTGGGGTCAGATTTGGACTGCAAGGAGATTCCTGGGAACTATCACCATTTCCTCCACTCCCAGCTTTTCCTTCTTTGTTTGGAACAGAGGACAAGGAGAGGGAGAGAGTCCACGTGAGTTTATCCCTGATCTCTGCCTCACTGGGAAAAGACTGAGAATTCACCTCGCAGCCAGCCAAGGTGTGACACTGACACTGTCCATAAATGTAACTGCTCCAGGAGGAACCCACCATTTTGGGGGTTGTTCTCTTCTGTTTTGACTTTTGGTGCTGGGGGAGTAGCTTGCTCTGGTCTGTTCACAGTTACATCTATATCTACATATATATGTAGATAGATAATAGTTAAGAACAGTTATCCTTCTTATATCCATTTTCTAATTAAAGTTCCTGTTTCTTAAACTTAATAAAGAGTGACGTGATTATTGTAGAGGAATCTTCTCTGCTTTTTGGTAAACATTTTGGTTTTTTCCCCTCAAACTAAGACGGTTTCATATACTCAGCAGTAAGACATTGCTGAAAACAATGGATCAATAACACAAAAAGTACCACATCAACATGGTTAACTCTATACTGTTGTTATCTGTCATTGTAATAGTAGACCAATAAGGAAGAGGAGTTTTAGAAGGAGCAAGTTTCTAGTGCAGAAGAATGCAGTCAAAGTGATTGGTAGAATACATTCTGGGCTATGGTAAAGAGGGAAATGCAGATGTTATCTGAAGAGAGTTTACAGGTATACAGGATATATGCATGGTCTAGAGAAAATATTGGCCACAAGGGAAGACTGGAAGAACTGGAGCTCTACCAAACAAAGTAAAACAGGAGAAACATTATAAGATCTTTAAGCTAAAAAAAGCCAACAAACCAACCAACCAAACACAAAACAAAACCAACCCCAGACTGCTGCAAAGGGCAAGCCTGCAATCTGCTTCCCATATCCACAGTGACAAGAAGTGACAGGCTTAACAGCAGAAAAGAAGTTTTTTAAACATTAACTAAACATACCCAAGAGTAAGGGGAGTGAAGCTCTGTAATAGATTGCCTGGGGGCCTTCAAGAATATTTGTAAAGCTTTGAAAAAGGTTAGACAAACATCTGTCAGGATTAGCTCATGCTGCTTTGGGGTAGGGTGATGAACTTGATGCTCTCCTGTGCTCCATTTTAACCCTAAAATTCTATAATTAATAGCAAAAAGCCACACAGTTCCATGGTAATAGCCAAAGAACATCTTGGTTCACTAGCAAACCAAGGACAGTGATAAAAAAAAAGCAGTTGTCTACCACTGGATGAGGACAGTAATTTTAATAGTGCTGAAAAGCAAACGTTTCAAAACATATTTATATTGTTCAGTGAAGAAAGAAGAAATATCTACTTTTATTATGTTTTCAGGTTTCTATGCAAATAAACAAGTAAATTTCTCATGAAGAGAAAGGAAAAGAATCATCCTCATAAACCTCGTTTTCTTGTGAATGGAGTCTAAGAGCTAATTAGAGATAAGCATTTTTATGAAGTGTGAAAGACCTCATGAAAGGCCTCCAGTAAGGAGGGGGTCATGCTACATCCGAGTTCTTCACACTTCACTGTGTAAACTGCAACTGTGCAGAGATCATACCACGAACTGCGTGAGATTTAGAAGCAGAAGATGGACAATTGCCATGGAATGAGAAACAGGTATTTTCACTGCATCACACGAGCTCACCAGGAGGGAGGCTGTTCATCAGCCTGCACCTCGTGTGCAGACCAGCCCAAATCACTGCTGGCTCATTGAGAAATAAGGAAAAAAATGATGGAAAGAGACTTGCATTACATTTGCTATTCCCAGGTAAAAATTTTTCTACCTCATTATACATGATCAATTTCAGGCCATAGTAATTAATAATTGAGTATTTGAGTTATAGGGATGACTTAAAAGAGTCCTGTGCAATACCAAGACTTAAGTTCCCACTAAAGTTTTTATTGTTTATTTTTATTGTTTTTTTTTCTATGAAGTGGAATAGTTCCACCCATGGAGAGACAAGGATATAACAGAGTAGTGACTCACTTGATACCTTGCAGAAATGTGACTTAAACTTCCCATATTCCCACTTAATTCTCATGTTTCACCAGCTACCTTTCTATTCAACCAGCTGTTTCTCTCAGATCAAAATTTGTGATACCCTCATAGAAACAGGAAGGTTTTCCAGCTCAGTTTGCTTCTGTTAAGAGCAGCTTTGTAAAATCAGCATTATTAAGTCTGTTCCAAACACAAATATTTTTGCCACATTTTAGATTTCTGGTTTCGTTCTCTTTCTATGCAATATAAAGATAACACCTGTGAGGGGATTCACTTTGTGGTCTTTCCCAAGTGCTGGACTATGCTGGCAGCGTCGCTGCCCCTTTTCTTCACAGTGTCTCTGTGAGAGTGTCCTGCAAGTATTCAAAGGCTTTCCAGGGCTGGTGCTGATGAAAAGCAGCAAAACCTACTCTGGCTCCTCATCCTCCAAGAGGAAGAGCAGCTACAATGAGCGAGAGACACAGAGAAGTTGTGTCAACACAAAAGAATGGCGAAGAGCTCAAGAGTAACACAGAAATGTGTGTTATAGGTATTTTGCATTGTCTTCTCTTCTCTCTCCAGTTCTCCCCCTCCAAGTTTATCACGTGTAAAGACATTGCTGAAAGCAATGGATTGTTAGAGCATTCAACCATTCTTGGTGATATCATCTTCATGAAGAGAATGCAGCTGAAGATTTCAGGTCGATTAGTGTCCATTTGGTTTGGCCCAGAATTCCTGCAAAACAACCCAAAAGAATCTCCAAATAATAATTTCTCCTCAAATAATAATTTCTCCCCAGATAATTTCTCTTCCTTCTCGTCCCCCTCTAGGCCTGCACCACTGCTTCTCAGGGGAAATACAGGAAGCAGTTAATTCAGGATGAGTGCTTGCAGCCACCCTGCACCATTCCAGAATGAGCAGAATAAAATTATACTGAAAACAAAGGTTATTTCAGATCCGTATAATCAAACACTTTGTGTTTGCAAATGCTACCTATGCATTAATAGCACTACTCAGAGCATGGAGCTGCTTTTTGAATTATTGTATTTTACAAAAGTATTTTAAAAGGCTGCTATCTATGTGAAAAACACAGTCCCAGCAGCTGCGTTCCAGCACTGTATAAGCATCACTGACCTCATCACTGTCTGGAACTCCTTGAAGGGAAGTTCTGGCCAGGTGGGGGTTGGTCTCTTCTCCCAGGCACTCAGCAATAGGACAAGGGGGCACGGGCTCAAGCTCTGCCAGGGGAAATTGAAGTTGGAGAGCAGAAAAAAATTCTTTGCAGAGAGAGTGCTCAGGGATTGGAATGGGCTGCCCAGAGAGGGGGTGGATTCCCCATCCCTGGAGGTTTTTAAAGTGAGATTGGCTGTGGCACTGAGTGCCATGATCTGGTAAAGGGACTGGAGTTGGACCAAGGGTTGGACTTGATGATCTCGGAGGTCTTTTCCAACCCAATCAATTCTATGATCTTGGAATGCAAGGGGCAGCCTCCTGGAATGCAGGTGGCCTTCACAAAGTGCCATGACATTAACCCTCTACCCCTTGCTCAGAGCTGTGATGCGAACACAAACAGGGGGATGTGAACACAAACGGGAGGCTCACATTTGTGTCTCATGCCTGGGCCAAGGCCTCCCCAAACTGGCAACACAGTTGGTTACAGGGTGCAACTCTCACCAGCTGACAGGGCTGGCACCTCTGGATGTAACAGGAATTTAATGAGGTTTCAATATGTCATGGTAATAGAGTGAAATCAGAGCTACTGAGACTGTCAGTGACATTATCCCATCAACTTCTCACCCTCGACATATAAACGGCTCCTGAAAACACGACTTATCTGAGCATTAAGTTGAACAGGGTTTAAATAGCATAATTAAAGATAATATGAATCTAGTCATGCTAAATATGCTGAAATACTTCAGATACTAGAATAAATACAGTCTAATCTCTGGGGAAGGATTAGTGTGATAAAGATGACTACAGTTCCACTGTTTAATTTTGTCATGTAGATGTTCCCTGTAGACACTGCAGAGAGATAATTTTTCTAAGATAGAAAATTATGTTCTCTTTGGAAGGCAGGCAAATCCTAAGCTTAAGAAAACAAAATCTTATTCAACTTTGTGAAAACAGAGGGCTAAACCCACCAAATGTAAAATGGGATTGAATAGCATTCACACTCATCCAATTTAATGAGGTTTTGGACTCTTGGTGTCAGCTGCACTGCTGGTGCCTGGGGTGGTAATACACAGTCTATACACTGAATTACAAAATCATAACCTATAACTTCTGTAATGTGTTTAATACAAGTAAATAATTGTAGCTTTTGGAATTATGTGCATTACAAACACAGTAACACAAAGACTTCTTTAAACTGGTGAGCAAAGAGCAATCAAAAGCCATCAGAATAAAGGGTATCTAAATTGATATATTAATTTTTTAAAAATTTATTCAACTCAAATCTGAGTCCTTTGGTGATGGTTCTGAGAAAACAAGACTTATGTCAAACATTTAGTAATACCAACTACTAAACTAAATAATTGCTGAGATTAACCATGAGAAGTCACCAGATGGTAAACTGACAAGCTTTCTAAAGAAAATTCATGTAAACATACCCCAGGCATCCCAATCTTCCTTGGATTTGCCACACATTACAGATATGGAGCCACTCACATTGAAGTTAGTAACAAGATAAACTTATCATACCCATCACCAAGGAGCTGTGGGCAGTGATGCACATATGCAACATACAACTATAATAGGATCTGTACTGCCAAAAATACAAACAAATCCTAAATACATTCCCTCAGGTGTGTAGTTAGGAAAATCAGAATTTGTAATTGATACAAAAATATGACTGAAATAATTTACAATGGTGTTAAAAAAGTCCTATGCCTGAATTACGAGTTCTCCCTGTCTGACCCTGCACTTCTGTAGTCAATGGCATCAGAACTGAGACTTACAGGAATGCAGAAATACTAAGATTTATATATTTCTTTGTTTTACCTAGAAGCTGTACTCCATACTGCTGGTGCTGAGACATCCAAACATAAATTCGTTCCCCAAAAATATCGGAAAAGACTGAACCTGGACAAACACCAAGCTGTAAAATTTTAGCTCAGCCGTCTTTAGTTCTGAGAAATCATTCCATGAACTTGAGAGGCTTTTATAAAACTTTAACTTCAGACAGCCACTGTCATAATATTGTAGCTACATTATGCTAAGTTTTAAACATACTGTGTTGTGTGAAAAATATGAATGGTTTACATCTCATTAGAGCAAAAAAATAATCCTGACTTAAGTCATAAAGCTGAATGAAGACAAGAGCAAACAAGCCCAAATGACAGGATATGTATAGAATCTACACTGGTTGCAAAAATTACATTAACAATAGTCTTCATATTCTGATTTACCAAAAAAAATATAAAATTTAATTAACAAGGCCTATTTCATTTTATCTTACTCTACTTTAAGGAATGAAGAAAATACTAATAGATGCCAGTGACAAAAAGTATTAGTATTCTATTTCTATATGAACTATGCATATTGCAATGCAGTGAAACACACATCAAATATTATTTACTGTTCTTATTATTAATTTACAGATCTGACAGATTCTTCTTACATTATGCTACCTTATGTGGCATTTCATCTGTAATATACATGGTATACAACGTATACAAGGATAGGAAAACATTCCCTGTCACTTTGAGGTTTTTTGTTGTTTTGTCTGTTTGTTTGTTTCAGAGAACAATAAAACTTCGTAAAGTGAATACTACTGGGGAGATTACCAGAAGTTCTATCCTATTTTTTTCTGCATGAGGGAATGGGAAAATCTGGGGTATTGTCATGAGGTCACAGGAAATACTGCAGTAGTGAATCGAAATAAGTGTGCATTAGGTGACTGCTTTGTGGTCATTACTTGGAAATGGTTCTGGATTATCATCTTATATTTTTGGCTCTAATTTAAAGATACCTTCTTCAGTTGGTGGAAAAATAATGCTCCTTCTTTAGTTCTAAGAAGAGCAGCCTAAGGCTGGAATGCTCTAAAGAAACCCAAGCTTTTGCAAAATGATGTCATATGCCAACTGTGCCAGGCAAATGTTTAGTAATAGCTAAAGCATTCTATAATTAAAACAAGTCCCTTGTTAAAAGAGACTGAAAGTGATCAAAGCTCTTTTGTCTGCTCAGACACTCGAGAGATGTGAAAAGAGTTTTGCTTACAGTGAGGATGGGGCTGTGGGTTCTGTCTCCATCTCAAGCAGCAGCAGACTGCACCCTGGACTAGCAAAGAGACTAATAAAATAATACATCAAACTGAAGGAAACAAAGGGGCATTCAGCAGAAAACACACAGGTATTTCTTGTCCCTGTAAGACAGAGAGTGGAGCCTTAAATATCTGGAACTATTATTTAGGAGTTGCAAGGTAATAAGGCAGAGATGTTTCAATAGTGCTACTAACAAATTGTCCACTCAAGCTAAAGGGACCATTGGATATCAGCAGTCACTTGATTACAGCATGTAGTCCATGACTACCCCTTTACACTATTGTTTTCCTGAAACATTTCCTATTTACCAAGAGACAGTATGAGAAAATACTTTGAAAATCAAGTATTTCATTGATTGAGACACATTCTCAGCTTGCCTCTGCCCCTGTTCCTGCTCTATGCCCTAAATTGCCTTAAAGAGATGCATGGCTATTCAAATGCACCATTTCTAAGGAAGAAATCATCTAAATGCACTTCAATACAATTTTTATATGCCACATTTGTTTTTTCTTCTTGGTCTTGCAGAGGTACAAATCAAACAGAAGGCAGACAGTTTTAAAAACAGTCCCAGCCATAATTGCAGGAGACGTATCTGGAAAAAGTCTTTTCTCCTGTTATTTTCTTTACATTCCTAAAGACAAAAATCAACCATTACTGTACCTACAGCATTCAGCACATTGTTAAAAAATTCCAGTTATCTGAGCTAAAGGGGCAGAGGACAAGGCTGCACATCAGCACTGAAAGGGAAATTACACTCCAATTCAGAATAAGGAGTTGAAAGAAGCTGCTTAATGCTAAACTCTATTCTGGGCATTTGCCATTGGGCAATTTCTTCACAAGAAGATATGAATCATAGAATCGATTGGGTTGGAAAAGACCTCCAAGATCATCAAGTCCAACCCTTCGTCCAACTCCCGTCCCTTTACCACATCATGGCATTCAGTGCCACGGCCAATCTCGCTTTAAAAACCTCCAGGGATGGGGAATCCACCACCTCTCTGGGCAGCCCATTCCAATGCCTGAGCACTCTCTCTGCAAAGAATTTGTTTCTGATGTCCAACTTCAATTTCCCCTGGCAGAGCTTAAGCCCATGCCCCCTTGTCCTATTGCTGAGTGCCTGGGAGAAGAGACCAAAGCCCACCTGGCCAGAACTTCCCTTCAGGCAGTTCTAGACAGTGCTGAGGTCACCTCTGAGCCTCCTCTTCTCCAGCACAAACACCCCCAGCTCCCTCAGCCTCTCCCCACAGCACTTGTGCTCCACTCCCTTCTCCAGCCTTGTTGCTCTTCTCTGGCCCCGCTCCAGCCCCTCAATCTCTTTCCTCAACTCAGGGGCCCAGAACTGAACACAACACTCAAGGTGTGGCCTCCCCAAGGCAGAGTCCAGGGGAAGGCTCACTGCCCTGGGCCTGCTGGCCACAATCGTTTTGATACAGAACAGGATGAACATAAACCTCCTTCTTTCCACCACACAGTATCAGGTCAAAAATGAGTGTGAGACTGCCCTCTGGGCAAGTGAGGAGACTGTGGGCTCACACTTCATAATGTATCCCATACACAAGAAATTAAATCCTGAATCTGGAAATCTTTGACTTCCTAGTTTTTAACTAATTCTTGGGCAGTTCACCGTTTTGCTTCAGCAGCTAAACTCTTGCCACTTTCCTCATTCAATGCCCAATGAAAATGAAATATTAAGCTAATTAATGCTGCATTAAATACTAATGCTGCATTTCTAATACTCAGCTTTAGCTGTGACAAATTCATACCACAATGCAAATTCCACTACAAAACATAACAGGCAATTTCAGTTGCAGGTTCTTTTTTCCTACACTCTTAGAAGAACAATGTAAAATGTGAGACGTTATGCAAAATAATACGTGTGTATTCCATTCTTTCTGACCCAAATAACATTTTGTTTTGAATTGACTTCTGCAGTAAAGCTAAGTCAAGTGTTTCATAATAAGTTTAAAAGACTTCAGTCATGTTCTCCCTGAGGGAAACAAAACAACTGATTCATGAATTGTGAGCAAGAATTTTCCAGATTGAACAAAATTTCCAAATTGATCTACTTATGGTCCATCTGCAAAATGGAATCATTCAAGGTAAAACCCACAATGTAGATCTTCAGATTGTTCTTTTCTTTGACCTACCTGCACTCCATACCCTTTCCCATTACAAATTACTTGCAATCACACATGCTTTCACTTCTCCATTCAAATCTGTTCTTTTCTTTCAGTAATCAATGCTAAACATAACAGACCATACTCTTCCACATACTTTTTTATATCTCTTTTCCTAGCCCATATTCAGCTTTGGAAAAAACAACCAACCAACCAAACCACACACAGGAAAAGCATCAAACCATGTTGCACAGAGAAGTCTTCTAAAAACAGGCCATTTAGGGTGTTTCTAGACATACCATATTTTTCCAGATGTTTTGTGCCCACTAATGCAATTTGCTCTAGGAAGGAGTTTGACCTGTCTCTAAAATGCTTCATCACTAAAGGCAAACAAAATGATGCCTGACTTCCTGGAACTGTTTTGAAAAGTTTTCGTATTATTTTCTTTTCTATTTGCCTCAAAACAGGGTTAATGCTCATTCTTTGTGGCTCTAAAAAAAAGTCTGTTTTTCTCAACAAGAAACATTAAACACCCCCATTAATGGATTACTAAACTGTTAAGTCTTTTCTTTGCCATTCCTAATGTAATGTTCCTTGATTGAGCCAGGGTTTATTTCTGTCATCCCTTCTTACACTCATCATGTGGCTGAGATGGGGCATGCAGTTGTTTTCCTGACATGCAACCTGCTGTGCTGCAAAGTTTCAAGTGGAAAGCAAGAACACAAGGACTTGGTGCCTGTTCACATTCAAGGAGCTGGATTTGTGAGTGAGAATAGTAGATTTTCACCCAGTGGTCTCAATTCCAATTTTATCATTTATAGCAATAGCTTTACCCAATGCTCTTTTAGCAAACCCAGAAACAATCCCAGTAAGATTACTATGAAATTTATACTTCTTGTTGTATGATGTGTGAGATTTTACTAATGGTATTCTTAGAAGGTCACCACAAAGTAAACAAGGAGCCAGAAACATGCTAAATAAGCCACAGGATGGAAACATTACATCAAAAAGAAGGAAAAGGAGGAGTTTCATCTCTCCATAGGTGTTGTCCCAGGGAATTGTGATCTCATAGCATAAAGACTACAGAGACATTAAAATTTAAATGGATGGATGGATGGATGGATGGATGGATGGATGGATGGATAGATAGATAGATAGATAGATAGATAGATAGATAGATAGATAGATAGATAGATAACAGACAGAATTCTATTTCTGGATAGTTAAAACTTGGTTGTAATAATGCCAAGGTCATGGGTTCAATCCCTTATGTGGGCCATTGACTTAAGAGTTGGACTCGATGATCCTTGTGGGTCCCTTCCAACTCAGAACAGTCTCTGATTCTGTGTGATTTAAAACAAAAAGGGAATAAGGTTTCTTATCAAAGGATAGGGGGGAGCTTGCCTAGATCTGAAAGATCCACAACACAGGGCAACTACACTCCTGTAACCTCTACCAGTTCCAAATTTCTCAATGTCACTTCTACAGAGATTATATGAAGATCCCAATCATTGTCCTACTCGCAAGAAATCCAGCAAGAGCTTTTCCTTTCCTTTGCCTAGACTTGCTATGAAACAATCAGAAATGGAATCAGAGCAGTTCACCTATCCATTATAATTGATAACAAGAAATGTTAATACTTATGGCAAACTGGCACTGTTAAAAATAACAAATGAAAGCCTTCCAGTGGGTCTCCAAGTTCCTGCATTCTTCTGAAATGCCTGCATGCTTGCCACCTCCCTACCAAAAATATCATGATGATACAATGGAAAGTTGATACAATAATAATAATAAAGCATTCAAAAAATGCCTTTGGGAAATTACTTCAGTACTGATGAATGAAATCCACAAATAAATGTTAATCCTGTTACACAACATGGTGAATTCCCAGCAACTCTACATTTGGTGCTGAAGGAGAAACAATCCAAACATTATCAAGAACTAACGTAATTCAGGATAAGAAGAAATGCTCCAGGCTAATATTTTACACTGCACTAACTTCATTCAGCATGTTGTTATCACTTAAATTTATAGACAAATCAATGCTTTAATGTGTCCACAACTTATTGTCTTCTTGCAGTTATTGAAACCTCATGTATTCCCAAAAACAAAGACAAGACAGTACCTTTTCTCCACAGTAAAAAGCTACAGAGGTTAAAACATGTTTATTCTGTCCCTTGTGCCTTTTCTGAAAGGGCAACTAAACACCTTCCTCTGCAAGAAAAGCTCATTTCAGCAAATGTATTTCCTCAGGTCAAGAGCAATCAGAACAAGAAACAGGTATTAAGGTTACAACTTAATCTCACATCAGTCAAAATATGTTCAATTCTCCTGAAATAGCAGATTCTGTGCTACTGTGAGCGTAGTAACATTTACAGTTTAACAAATTACTTCCACAGTTCCATCACTTAGATGCCTCCTGAAACTGGTCACTTCTGCTTAGGGCTACACTTGACCTTCTAAATTAGGGACGCTGGCAGTATATATAGTGATATATTTGTATAACAGAAATTGTCACAAAAAAAAAGATAAAACCTATTTGAAATTTATTTTCTGCTGCTCCCCAGTAACCTACATGAAAATACAGGAAGGAGAAGTTATTGCTACATTTGCCAGCAGGGAGTGAAAACTCCATCCTATAGTTAGTCTTTCATGATAACAGTCCATTCCTTCGTTCCCCAGCACGACTTTTATGTTGTTTTCTAAAATACTTATATTTTCATAGTGAGTAGAATCAGACATCAAGAAGTGCCTTGGTATTACAGTGGTAAAGGAAGCACAACCTCCCCTGGGAGCTATTGTAAAAGCCCAGAGCAGTATTTTCATTTCCTAGGAGCTGTATGGGTCTGCCTCTGCCTTTCTGCCAACAAAAGGCATGTTTGATGTGCATTTTAACTCCCACATTTTAGCCCAGTGTGTCAGGGACAGTCCTACTCTCTGGAGATGGCCTGGTGCCCAGTTCGAGGGGATCCTTCAGCCATGGCTCTGAAACTGTGGTAAATAAGTAATAAATAGCCATAAATAACAGTGGAAGGGCCAAAGCACCAGTTCACATCAGTGTGCTGTGTACACTAACATTTCCACATTTTTTTACCACCAGTGGAGCTGAAATGGACCCAGTGATTGTGGGAAATTTTAGGAAAGTATGTCAAAAGTAGACAAGATAATAGTGTCTGTCGCCCTTTTTTCTTTCCTTTTTTTTTTCCTTAAATAACATTGTGGGGTGCCTTTTTATTGTCTATCAATGACTTCCAGATTGTTTACTCAGTTCACAAATAAAAATTAAAAGGATTTTGAAAGCGAGTGGTTAGGAAAAGTCATGGAAAACTGGAAAAGCACCAGAGAATTTCTTTAAAATGTAAGTAGTATCAAACTTCAAAATACAAAACTGGAGTATTCCTGACAATAAATATTCAATAAATTTATGAAATTAATCCAAAGCACTATGACAATTCCCATTGTCTTGCAGAACAATAAGCAGCCACCCAAGAAGCAAGCCAAAATAGTTTGTTTTGTAGCTGTAGGACCCTTTGTTCTATCATTTGAACTGATGGACCATCCACAGCCAACTTACTGAACAAGAGGATCAAGGCAATTACTTTAAAATTTCAAACAGTAATTTATGCTACTTACACTTGTGTGTTTACTGAAGCCCAGATGGTGTCTCATCATAGCTATACTTAGGGCAGGTTTTATGCTTAGCTTTGCACTGATGCTCATTCAAAGGTGTTAAAGTCACCTTTATCCTGTATCAAGAACAAAGCTTGAATTATGACACGGGCAAGGAAGCACAATTTTCTTTTCCATAGCATAGAGTTGGCTGTCTGTGACATCTAAAATAACCTGTTATTTTAGCTAAGGACCACAACAAGGGGTAATAAAAATGTATTTTTCCTGCAACATGTCCAGATTTCATGACTTGGAACAAGGAACACAATGTGGACTTTGGAACACAAAATGCAGACTGTACAACAGGGCATTACTCACAGCCTGGCAAGGAGGGCTCTCAGAAAATAAATACACTTGGCATTCTCTATCACTCCAAGTGACACAACATTCTTGCAGTGTCCTGGCTTCTGGAAACTGCAGGAAGCAATATGGAGAATTTTTATTTGTGATTTCTAACTAGAACCTCTGACAGATGTTCAAGTGCTATGATGGAAACTGTGTTTGCTGTGGGTTGATAGCAATTTTCCAAATACAGGTTCACAAATACAACTGCTATCCTATTTACTTGTTCTAAAAATAGTTATAAAGGGTCAATAAGTTATGAACAAACCACTGTTTATTAGGAATTAGTAGCAATCAGGTGACCAGACTCAGTTCAGGAAAGAGATTGAGGGGCTGGAGCGGGACCAGAGAAGAGCAACAAGGCTGGAGAAGGGAGTGGAGCACAAGTGCTGTGGAGAGAGGCTGAGGGAGCTGGGGGTGTTTGTGCTGGAGAAGAGGAGGCTGAGAGGTGACCTCAGCACTGTCTGGAACTACCTGAAGGGAAGTTGTGGCCAGGTGGGGGTTGGTCTCTTCTCCCAGGCACTCAGCAATAGGACAAAGGGGCACGGGGGGCTCAAGCTCTGCCAGGGGAAATTGAAGTTGAAGAGCAGAAAAAAAGGGAAATTGAAGTTGAAGAGCAGAAAAAAATTCTTTGCAGAGAGAGTGCTCAGGCATTGGAATGGGCTGCCCAGAGAGGGGGTGGATTCCCCATCCCTGGAGGGTTTTAAGGTGAGATTGGCTGTGGCACTGAGTGCCATGATGTGGTAAAGGGACTGGAGTTAGCCCAAGGGTTGGACTTGATGATCTTAGAGGTCTTTTCCAACCCAATCCATTCTATGATTCTATATAATACTGCAGTATCATAACATTCATTTCTTGCAATGAACTTTTAAATTTCAAATTTCAGGAATTCTATCATTCCAACAGTGTAATATCATGCAAAAAAAATCTGGCATATTCTTTCCTTCCCTTTCTGGAACCAGTTTCTTCTTCTCTGGCAGTTTCATTAGACTTTTACAGTTTTGCAACAGCTACCTGCAGGACTAGCAGAGCTGAATAGCACAGCTAAACACATCTATACTGCAAAACACAAGACTAACAGGTAACTGAACAGAGGTGCCCAGAGGATAGACCACACTTCCATTTGAAAATATTAGCACATACCCTTTCATGCTTTTGATAATCTGGAGAGTAACGTAGCTAGTAATGCTTCTTTAACAGGCCTGGAAAGAAAAATTAAAACTCATAAGCTAATAGGAAATCCTAAAAATAGTTATGCTATAAATGCGAATGGTATTTTTTCATCCATCTTCATTCAGAATGTGTTTGGTTCATGCTTTATCATTTCAGGAAGACAGGATAGAGAGACACATGGCATAAAAGTATTTGAAGTATAATATGCTTCATAAAAAATTAATATTTAAGCAATGCAGAGGTGGTTAGGATTTTTAAGATAATTAATATTACAATACTTGGGGTTTTTTGTTCATCTTTCCAATGCAAATCAGTAAGGGACAGAGTATAGAAACTGCTTTTTCTCCCCTGCAATATGGAAAGCAGCAATCATTGCACTCCAAAAGACATAGAAAAGAGTCATGAATAGATTCAGGAATTTTTCTTCCTTTTTCAAAAATTATTATATAGGAGTGAGTGTAAACATGAATAAAGTCAAGGGAAAGCTATGACATAAAACCTGGAAAACTGAAGGGAAGTTCACTGTCTGGAATTGCACACTTTCAATATAATGCCAGTGTTAACCTTTGGGATGAAAGGTTTACAAGGGAAAAGAGGAGAGAGGAAAAAGTCACCCCAAAAATGGACAGAAAGGCTTGGAGTGCACAGTGTGAAGGAACCAAGGGGCTGATGGTACCAGAGGTTACCCCATCAGGCTTTCAATCTGATTTCTGTGTGGTTTCCATCCCTGATCTGCTCCACTCAGAGAAGAAAACACAGTTTTCTCATTTTATAAAATGAGTTTTTATAGAAAACTTATTGAACTTTGTGCTTTCTGTAAAGCATGACAGAGACTCTGTATTTTTGAGGGGAAGGCAGCATACACTGAATATGCAAAATAGACCAGACTTTATCCAGGAAACGGATTCTTTTTCGCAGGAAAGCATCAAAACAACGTCAAAGACTGTAGGAATACTCAAACACATAAAGATAAATGAATGCTTCAGAGTTTTGTTGTATGGGGGCCAGAAATAGGACCAGATGATGGTGGAAATTATGTTATATAACAGGCTTAAGTGACATAGAGCAAATACACAGATGAAACTCCATATTTTCAGAGATGAGGACATTAAAGCAAACCCTTTGCAACTCTGTTGCAGCTGGAGACAAGAAGGCCTCTGACAGGACTGCGGTAATTTGTTGACATTGCATTAATTCTTTGACAAATTGCTCAAAAAGAGCAGGGACCAAATGACAGAAACAGATATACATCCCCCAGGAGAGGAGGGAAAATTGGGAAAAAATTATGATCAGCCAGCACACCAACTCTGAGTGTCTCAGGTTGTGACTGACTAAACTCCAGAATATACAAGCAAGCCCTAAATTCAAATCTCTATAAGCAGACATCAAGGGAGGCAAGGAGCGCATGATACACCAAAATCTTTTTTAAACCAGTGGGAATACTGATGATACAAAGTGCAGCACCCATATTATTAATTTAGATGAATAAAATATTATTTAAAGAAAACCCAACAAATATACCAAGAAAACCCAAGAGGTCTCAGCAGCAGGCAACCTAATAGAAATACTCAGTATACTCAAGGGCACAATATAGGAATACAGTATATCTTGTAGATGATGTAATTGCTAGAAAACAACAAGGCAGGAATCACTGGATTTAGGAAACAGCTGTATCTGATTTACATGGGACCTTGTCGGGGTCTTATCTTGATGTCATGCTAAAATTTTATGGTTGGCACAGCATATTACTAATAAGAAGTTATTATTGTGTATTATAAAAATTTTAAAAAATAAATAAAAGCCATAGGTAGCAATGAAACAGTACCGTACAGGAAGAGATTTTTAAAAAGCTGAACAAAAAATTTCCAAACATAAATAAAAAAAAAAATAGATAAAGAAAAAAAAGAACAGCAAAAGACAAATCCAAAACAAAAGACAAACCCAAACAGCATACATTTTCAGTCCAGAAGCTAATGCAATGCAAGAATCCCTCTGCAGAACCATCCTTGTCTCTTACTTCTACCTGAGATGCACAAACCACATTTCTCTCAATTCACCTGGTTGAGTTCATGGAATAAAAATCTTCCATGCCAAAAGAGACCAGTGGTTCATATCCCCTGGCATCCTCTCTTGGACAGGGGGCAGACCAGGCTAGGCTGGTAAGAGGTACAGAAAATCTACCATAGGAAGAGCTGCCTCAACGTGAAAAAGTTTCCTCCTGACCCAAAAGAGTAAGGCTGCCTTATCCTCTAAGCACAGGTGATACAGTAACTCCTTCCAAAACATTTTTCTAACTTATTATTTTAACTTTGTGTACTCTTGTAAAGCATGTAGCTGACTGGGTTTGGATCCTCGTCTTTGAAATGTACAAAAGTTTTAAGAAGTGGGGGTTGGTATTTTTTTTGTGGTTTTTTTTGTTTGTTTTGTTTTGATTTTTTTTTTGTTGGTTGGCTGGTTTTTTGGGTTTTTTCCCCCCCTTCTGACTGTTTTATTGTCTTGTTTTCCAAGTCATGAAGCCCAGAAATCCCCTTAAATTGTTTTGTGTGCAGATTTCACTGCAATAAGGAGACATCCCAGCTTCATTCCAAGGACCAAGCTAGGGCACCCAGAGCAGCTCAGCTATTTCAGCCGAGGTCTCTGCTGTCCTGCTCTGTGAGAAGCCCATCTCCAGCTTTCTTCCCTGGTTGTTTCTGACTGGGGAAGATAGGAGTGAAAAATCACTGGTTTTGATAAATTGCCAGTTTATCCACTAAAGTCTTCCAGTGCTTGTTTTAAGCTAACTCAGGTACTTCAACATTTACATTAGAATATAGACAGACCCTTCATAAATTCTCAATTATTTTTCATATGAACTCCTGATGAATTCCTTCATCTCTGCATATAAATAAAAGCTGGAAAATAGTTCTAGGATGAGTTGTGCACTTCTGATGGCAGCTTTTTAGTGGGATAAACAGTGACCACCTTATTCTTTTTTTTTTTTATTTCCTAGGTGACCTATTCATTTTACAGATTCAAAAAGGACATTTAGTTTTATGCAGCATGGCTACTTGGTTCCTTTTCTGTGTCTCTGAGGGGAAGGAAACATTTTAAAGGGCTTTTGGAAGTCCTAGTGAACTTTGTTAACACGTAGGTTTTGCTGTGTCCCACCTTGTTCACCATTAACACAGAATCACAGACTATTCTGAGTTGGAAGGGACCCACAAGGATCATCGAGTCCAACTCTTAAGTCAATGGCCCACACAGGTGATTGAACCCATGACCTTGGCATTATTACAACCAAGTTTTAACCAACTGAGCTGATTTCAGGGTTGATACACTTATTTATCTCCTGCTTTTCAATACGTTTCATAGTAGGTATCCTAAGGAGCAAAGTGCTTCAGAATTCACTCTGCTAATCCCTTGGATTAATATCACTGAGGTCAATGCAGGCTCTTCATACCTTAAAGAAGATCATTAGCAAAGATTCTTTGATGCCCAAAACCTTATGCTGTAAAAGTCAGTACAGTACACAGACATGTGCACAGACCTATCGCTCTGAAGGCAGAAACCCTCGATACAGTTAAAAACCCCCACTGAAATAGGCAATATTTGTCTCACCACAACGAGCACCACCTGCCTGTAAATCCACACACTTCCCCCTGCTGGGTTGCCCCTCCATGGAGGGGGTGTTTGAATTTGAATCCATACTGATTATTCCCACGGCTCCACAGCACTCTCTACCACCACCCACACTGAATATTCCTGGCAGGCTGTAATTCAGGAAGTAGCTGTAGATTTCCACTGAAAACCCACGGGCCCAGGTGCTTCAGTAGCTGTGAGGAACAGGTGAACTCCCTTCCCAAAAGCCTCTTCCCAACCAAACCCCACCTGCAGGTTGGGAATAGGCTTTTCTGACCAGCTTTCCTCATGGTGATTGTCCCAGTCACTAAAAATCTCTGGGTTGTTTAGGGTGTGCAGTTATCTGTGCAAAGGGCCCTTTTACTGTGCCAGCTTTGTCCCAAATCTTTACAGCACTGTGTTTTGGTCTGGAGAGCAGCCCAGGCAGCCGAGCATCCTCCAGGAAATGATCTCCCTGTCTTTATCTTCACCCTCAAGCTCCTTTTCTGTCTGTTTCATGCTCCCTCCCACCCTGTGGAAGGGGAGGAGTGGGCACATGGCTGGGTGAGCATGGAGCATGCAGCCCATCACTATTACACAGAATCCCAGACTATTCTGAGTTGGAAGGGAGCCACAAGGATCATTGAGTCCAACTCTTTAAGTCAATGGCCCACAGAGGGGATTGAACCCATGACATTGGCATTATTACAACCAAGTTTTAACCAACTGAGTTAATCTCAAGGTCAATGGGAATGTGCTGTGAACTTCATAGAATCACAGAATCAACTGGACTTGAAAAGACCACTGAGATCATCGAGTCCAACCTATGACCCAACATAGCCTTGTCAACTAGACCATGGCACCAAGGGCCTCCAGGGATGGTGACTCTTCCACCTCCCTGCACTGCCTGCTATGAGATTGAATCCATTTTTACACTTAGCCAATATAACACAAGTATTTGGTAGCTCTGTTTTTAAAGGTGTGCTGAACACTAAGAATTAAAGCCAAAGCTCTCAGAAAACATGTAGCTTAGACAGAAAGACTGAACTAGTGAACTTATACAAGCCATGGTCATCCAAGGCTCAATAGTCATCAAAACCTCACAGGTAAAGAGGTAAGAGACTGATTTCACATGGGAAACCTGCGTGTTCACCTTCCCTTACTCTACGTTGGTGAGGTCACACCTTGAGTGTTGTGTTCAGTTCTGGGCCCCTCAGTTGAGGAAAGAGATTGAGGGGCTGGAGCGGGGCCAGAGAAGAGCAACGAGGCTGGAGAAGGGAGTGGAGCACAAGTGCTGTGGGGAGAGGCTGAGGGAGCTGGGGGTGTTTGTGCTGGAGAAGAGGAGGCTGAGAGGTGACCTCAGCACTGTCTGGAACTCCCTGAAGAGAAGTTCTGGCCAGGTGGGGGTTGGTCTCTTCTCCCAGGCACTCAGCAATAGGACAAGGGGGCACGGGCCTAAGCTCTGCCAGGGGAAATTGAAGTTGGAGATGAGAAAAAAATTCTTTGCAGAGAGAGTGCTCAGGCATTGGAATGGGCTGCCCAGAGAGGGGGTGGATTCCCCATCCCTGCAGGTTTTTAAAGTGAGATTGGCCGTGGCACTGAGTGCCATGATGTGGTAAAGGGACTGGAGTTGGCCCAAGGGTTGGACTTGATGATCTCGGAGGTCTTTTCCAACCCAATTGATTCTGTGATTCTGTGATTCACAGTGGCACAGCCACAGAAAAATTAAACACAAATAAACAAAAGACAGGGATGCATCTCAGTAGAAAGTAAAATATTGCTTGTCAGATTCTTTGCAATTAAAATGCAATAAGTACATGAAGAGAATTTCCTTTGGTATGTAACAAATTTAATCTCTGCAGAGAGGGAATATTAAGTGACACTGCAGCTTACAAGTTCTTTTTAACTGGTGTCTGTGCTGTTTCCAATGTAATTAATTGAAGAGTTTCCATCAGCTTGAATGGGACCAGGATTAGACCCTTGAGAGAGTGATTGTTTTTGAAGCACTGCAAGCAATGAAAATTGTTGCAATATTCAATAATTTATTATGACTTTTTTTTTGTTTGTGTCTCCACCACTACCATTGGACTTTGTTAATCATTTCTCAATCCTTTCATGAGTGAAAACAACAAAAATTAGGGATATATTTTTTAAATCGATTTTTTTTTTGTTAAATGGAGAATAATATATCATTTGGATCAAAGTTTTAAAGACTGTTATCAGCAGGAATTTTCCCAAGGTTTATAAATCAGCCTTATTTAAAATTACCACAAAGATGATGCGCAGAATTCTATTTTATTTTAAAGATGTTTCTAAAAGGAAAAAGAAAAAAAACCCAAACAACAAACCAACAGTTAATTAAATTATGGCTGTACATTTGTGGCATTTATATATAGCTGCCAGTTAGCAGAATTTGCATCTTCCTGAATAAATGCCAAGAAAGTAAGTGATTCTGTAAACCCACTTATACGCAGATTTGCTAAAGTGCCACGCAAAAAGCTTTTATTAAAAAAGATTGAAATTGCTCACATCTTAAAATAACTTTAGCACATGATGTAAAATACACTATAGTCAGTCTGATTTTTTTTGCATTTCAGAAGGTAATTAGGCCTCCATTCTTGGAACAAGAGCTCTGGTATTATGATTACCAGTGAAATATAAAATTTTCTCTTCACAGATTTCCACTTTGTCAGGGATCATCCAGGAAATATTAGAAAATAACTGCATGTAGAAGGACATTTTTTAGAGACTGATTTGTCCAGTTATATAAAAAAGGCAATTTTCTGTACTTCTTTGTGCAGGATGATGCTGAGGTCAACAATATTTAGGTGTGCTTTGATCTAGGCACAGATAAGAGCTAGGCAAAACTTACAGACCACAGAATTTCCATAAAATGAGGTTTCAGTTTGAAACTTTCACAAATTCAAGCGAAACTAGGAAAAAAAAATTTGCTCAGCAATAAGTTTGATATTTTATTTTTTTTAAATGGAGGAAAACTAGCTTTAGGCAGTCACCTAAAATGAAATACTAGACTTTTTTGTTTGCTGAAGGACAAGTGAACCCATCATTGCAGCACAGGTCTCTGGACAGTCTAGTGATGGCATCAGTGCTTCAATCTCCCTTGTTCATCCTTTTGCACATTGTGGAGTTATGTAAGCATGCATAAGTATCAAACTGGACACACTAATTCATGTCATACTGCTTCCTGGGTAAAGTGTCCCCATTACCACCATAAAGTGATTTTTTTTTAATCCAAAATTTTTATATAATTTACATGTATAAAAGAAAACACTTCATTCTACAAACAGCACATTTTTGTTAAAACTTGCTAAACATCATCTTAATTTTCTGCTCAGAGAGAAAAATACTCTCTCACCCCACAAATTAAAGCCTTGGAAACACTTTATTTTGATTGTATAGTTGGTCAAGTAAAGTGTAGCAATAAAATTATTTGCAGAATCCTATTGATTAATCTCTCCATGCCTGAATATGCAGTAATGGAAAAAACAATTCAAAACCAGACAGTTAAATGCTTTATATTGGAACCTGCTATTTTTCTCCAAACAAAGCTAAACAGAAAAGTTTAAGGATTGCAGTAATAATCTTGATTTTTACTTTATAATTTGAACTGACTTAGCTCTTGAAAATCATCCCTGAATTCACACATAGAAATTGCTAATATCTGTCACGTCAGACCTGAGCCACTGAAAACTGAGAGCTAAAAACATCACAAGCAAGGGCAGTAGGACTTACAAAACCACTCCAGAGAGCAATGGACTTTGCACACTATGGTGGAAGGCATGAAATAGATTTTATTTTTTTATTTTTAATTTTTTTTTCCTAATGTTTACATTGGAGCCTACAGAATTAGGGTCAAGGCAGATGTGCAACCCAGCCCTTGGCTAAGATTTTATTCACTGCTCACACACTGAACAGGAACAAATATGCAGCTGCCAATAAACCTCTGGTTCTATGATTTCTTAGTGAATTTGTTTTACCTCAGTTCAGCTCAGGATGTAAATTTATTTGGTATTGTTTGTTCCTTATTTACATTTCTCATGACCATCTAGACTAAGTCAGATATCGTTTCCATAGCTACCATCTGTACATTACTAAAACTCTCCCCTGACCCAGGCATAAATTCCAAAAATGCTTCTTTTCACCAGCTTTGCGCTTTCAAGTGGTAGATTTCCATTGCCTCTTCCAAATTCAGAAAACCTGACCCTCAAGGTACCTTCATGGAGTTTTGCAGGTCACATACTACAGCTCACATAGTGTTGCCACTTCACTTGAGCTAAAGGAGTAGCAAATCACAGAATCATAGAATCAGCTGGGTTGGAAAAGACCTCCGAGATCATCAAGTCCAATCCTTGGGCCAACTCCAGTCCCTTTACCAGATCATGGCACTCAGTGCCACGGCCAAGCTCACCTTAAAAACCTCCAGGGATGGGGAATCCACCCCCTCTCTGGGCAGCCCATTCCAATGCCTGAGCACTCTCTCTGCAAAGAAGTTTTTCCTGCTCTCCAACTTCAATTGCCCCTGGCAGAGCTTGAGCCCCCCGTGCCCCCTTGTCCTATTGCTGAGTGCCTGGGAGAAAATAAAACATACATAAATGAAGTCTTTTCCCAGTCTAATCAAGATTTGCATACAAGGACTTCATGAACTGTTGAGTATCAGTAGCTGGCAAAAAAAGGCAGCACAACCAAGCCCAGAGACACCCAAATATCTGACTTGGGGACTGTTCGGCAATGAATCACAGACTTTCCTATTTAAAAGCAAAAAGCAAGTCCTATGTTAAGCTGTGTGGTGCACCAGAAAAACCATCACTGGATACAAACAGGTTCAAAAAGGTCACACACCTCCTGAGGTTTCAAGGTGAGAAGCAGAGGGAAACCCATCTTTGCTTGGAAACAAGGTGATATTTGTGACACCTAAAGTGTTCCCTGAACCTCGAGCCACAATCCAAAGCTGCTAAACTGTGACCACAAACCACACTTGATTGCAACACATCCAGGAGAGACTGTGTCAGAACAAGAATCTGTCTCTAAATAAAGCACAGAAAGTATTGAAAGAGACATAAATGTCCTCTGTATTTTCTATTTCTTTCAATGGCTTACCAGTTACATGCAGAGGTATCACATGTAAGGGTTGGACTTACATCAAGGGTTGGACTTGATGATCTCTGAGGTCTTTTCCAACCCCAAGGATTCTGTGATTCTATAGGAATGTAGCAATACAGAGGACATAATCGAGATTCATTTTACACAATGCCAGAAACAAACTCCAAACAATAATACAGTCTTTCAGCAACACTTCACGCAAATACTGTGTGAAACACTTTCTCACATAAATCTCCTGTCTTAAAAATGCTCTAAGTTCCCAGTTCTCAAACTTTCACAGTTTTTATTACAAAAAATTACATTAATTAAATACAGGAAAAGAAACTGCCTCCAAAGAAGACCTCTGCTAATTCAAGCTGGTTGTGTAATCCCATTCAGAAAGCCATTCAGACTCTACCTCTGAGTTGGGTTTGGCCTGAGTCTTCCCGCTAACATTAACAGACAATTCCAGAACACTATTACCAAAATAGAGGAGCATTTTCCAGCCTAAATTTAGTCAGTTAATATCCCTTTTTTCTGGGCTAGCAATATCCTTCAGCTTAAGCACCCCTTCTCTGACCTTAGAATTCATGTCTGCTGTGCTTTTATACAGGTCCATTACACATTTTCCTCCAGTCTTCAATTTATGAGACTAAACAACAAGCTTTTGAGTTTCATTCCTAAGGCTGCTTTTTCATCCCCACATCCATCCTGATCAAAGTTTTTGATGGCAACAATCCAATAAGATCATAATTAAGAGCAAGCTGTTAATGAGAAGAAGCTTAAACGTAAGCTCCTGAAACTCCATTTAGATGGGCAGGAGGTCCAAGGGTGAAAACCACACAAATAGATCCCAAATTGAATAGAACTTGCTAAGTGGGTTAATGCTGACTTTTAGAAGGAAACAATAATGTTGCACCCCATTTTAAACAACCTTTACCACAAAACCAAACAAAAAACAAACTAAAACCTCTATAACTTTATCTTAAATTTTATTATTAATTTTCTTAAATCTTGAAAACATCTTTATTTTTCACAGAGGGGGATGTTATAATAATTTAAAGACTTCCTGCAAACTTGAAAAAAGACAAAAAATGAGGGGTGTAATTTCTAAAGTTTATGAACTTTCTACTGTCATGTTCCCAGCACCTAAGTTAGATCATTGTACCAAGGAGAGGGTGGTCAAATAAACCAAAAAATACCCAAACATAACAAAAAAACCTAAACAAACAAAAAAAAACCAACAACAACAAAAAAAGAGAGCAAGAAAAAAGGTAATGAAGGATAATTTATTATAAGTTTTGCTAAAAAAAAAGCTAAAGAAAAATAAAAGGAGTTTTATCATTAGGCAAGTTTTATTGTGGTTGTAGGAAATTTATTATTGTGGATTTTTTAATTTCAGAAAAGCTTGAACTTTTTTTTTTTTTTTTTGAAAAAGAACTCATCTTTTTTTATTTTTA
>VWZD01004081.1:230539-258266 GCA_013396695.1 Sakesphorus luctuosus | reverse complement strand
TATAACTTTATCTTAAATTTTATTATTAATTTTCTTAAATCTTGAAAACATCTTTATTTTTCACAGAGGGGGATGTTATAATAATTTAAAGACTTCCTGCAAACTTGAAAAAAGACAAAAAATGAGGGGTGTAATTTCTAAAGTTTATGAACTTTCTACTGTCATGTTCCCAGCACCTAAGTTAGATCATTGTACCAAGGAGAGGGTGGTCAAATAAACCAAAAAATACCCAAACATAACAAAAAAAACTAAACAAACAAAAAACCCCAACAACAACAAAAAAAGAGAGCAAGAAAAAAGGTAATGAAGGATAATTTATTATAAGTTTTGCTAAAAAAAAAGCTAAAGAAAAATAAAAGGAGTTTTATCATTAGGCAAGTTTTATTGTGGTTGTAGGAAATTTATTATTGTGGATTTTTTAATTTCAGAAAAGCTTGAACNAAGCAACCACTTTCATGGCTGAAAATTCCCATGTGACACACATACACCCTCTTTTTCCTTTCTCCCTCTTTTAGGGTGAGCAAAGCAAGAGAGCAGGAAAAACTCTCTGCATACTCATTTATATTTTTCTTACATCTCTACCTTTTTTTCCGTGGTAGTTGCACTGCAAGAAGGGCACCAGCTGATGTTCTCTTCCAGCTGCCTGAAATCTGAAGTGTTCCTTGGGTTTTGTCACCCTGAATTAACACATCAAGTAACACATAATTGATCAAGTACTGAAAAAAAAAAACAAAAACAAAAACAAAAACCCCCAAAACCTGAACTGCAACTTTGCCCTTGTCCCCTGGTTGTGTTTGTGTCATTCATTGTTCATTAGTTTCTCAACATTTTCTTTGCAACCCAGAGAATAAAAAGAAAAGGGAAACAAGTTAAACAGTCAACATATTTTATAATGTTATAATCTCTTACTACTTTTCTACTTAGGCACTAATTCTCCCCATGTGCCCACCTACGTGCTTGAGTTGTGAAATCCAGCAGAAGACTTATATTGACTGTACTTCTCCATCATCTGCCAACTGCCAGTTAATAATTTTTTAACATCATGTCCACCTACTTAATTTATAAAATACAGAGTTATTTAGTGCTTGCATAAAGCAAGTGTAGGAGACTTTAGCTCAAAAGTCTGACACACATGAAAACATTCTTGCTTCTCTCTAATCTTTTTCTAAGCTTGAAACTGAATTCAGGTCTGAATTTAGCTGTTAGGAATAAAGTTCCAACCCTCTCCCCCTCATCTTGCAGTAGAAAATTATCCTTTTGAATATTTGATATCATATGTTTGCCTTGTTAAAACTAAAGATATACACAATAAAGAGATAACAAAAGTATCTATGAGTATGTGAACTTCTGGGGATTTATCCTTTATTTATGTGTACATATGTATGTATATATGTATTCATCTCAGTGAATTATCTCTCAAAATGCTGCCAAAAATGCACATGTTCTTACTAAGTATTCCTGAACAAGAAAACAAAATAAATATTTAAAATATAAAGTTATTGTGGCATGTTATAAATGAGGTAAAAATACATCTGAGATCCCCTTTCCCCCTCCTTTCAGAATGTTTTTTTAAATGGCTTCCCTTGTCACAGGTGAGATGTAAGGTTAAATTTTTATTCTTTTCTGAGCTTTTACTCAGCCTCAAATCAAATTAAGGAAATATGGAAAATTATGGCTTTGAGTGCAGCTGGATTGAGAGAAACACTGCTGAACATTTAACAGAAGGAAGGCTCTGCTCTGGAATCCAGAACTTTTCTGTAAGACCATAAAGAAAATTAAATCCTTACTTCATTTAAACAGAGAGAGCACTGCCATTGAATTCTCACTGATTTGAAAGGGACCTGAAGAGCATCTGAAAATCTTCAATATATATACAAAATACTGTTTTGCTCTACATTCTCTTGACCATTTAGCACCACAGCAAAAAAAAACCCCAAACACAAAAAAACCAAAAAAAAAACCAACAAAAAAAAGCCAAACAAAAAACCAGCAGAGAAAACCAAACTAAATTGCAGAAAGCAACACTCTGTTACATTATTTAACACTTTATATTGTGAACAAGCCCACTCAAGATCCACTGTAGTCGAAAGGGGTTGAGAAGGATAAAAACCATCAGTGTTTATTTTTAAACTGCATTAATACTTAGATATGTCAATCCTCATTAGAATCTCTGTGCAGGTTCTGCACATTCACAGAAAATGTTATGTCCCACAAAAGGCTATGAAAAGCAAAACACTAAAAAAAGATCAAAAGAAAACAGAAGACAGTTGGAAATAAGACAAGGTTATCTCCATTGTCAAAATGGAGATCTTGGGCTCAAAGTGATGCACTGATTTCCACAAAGCTCCCCAATTTTAGAGTGGCAGATGTAAAAACAAACCCAAATTTTAATAAGTAATTCATTCAAATCTAAATAGCCAAACCTAAAAGTACTTTCTCAATGTTCCCCTCTTCAAAGCAGCTCACACAAATAAACATATATTTTAAATTATTTTATCACCAAGTGTGCACGACATAACAACATTCACTACAGTGAAATTTCAAAATCAGTACCTTAGAATGTGTTTTTTTTGCTAGTTTATCACAGAATAGCAATAGGTTTTTATCATTTCCTTGCTATGACTCAAGTCTTAGAGAAGTCAATATCTGTGGAAGATGGATTCATGACTTAGGGCAAACATTATGCATTTGAAAACCAATTAGCTTTCTATCAAGTATGGCCTTGGCCACAAACAGTAAAGGATTCTGCAGAAAAATAATATTATACTTCACAACATCTCTCTGGAATGAAGATTGCCACATCTGATTTTCAGTCAGAAGTCAGACAGGGTACCACTGAATGCCCACTGATATTTAGAGCATAAGTCCTATATACTGTGTTTCCAAAACTGTCTTTTCACTGCCTGAAACACTTTTACAGTGCACCAAATCTCTTAGAATGGAGTTTAATATTTAGTACCAGGATGCTCTTATTGTCACTACTCAATTCAGGAGAAATGTGTGCAGAGCTCTGTTGTCTGTGATACCCTGCACAAGTCACTTATTCTGCTTTTGCCTTCTCCTGTCCTACCTCCAAAGGGGAAAATGAGGGAGAATGGTTTTTAATCTGATTTTTTTCAGTGATCCATCCCCAGGGCAGTCCCACAAACATGTTGGTGCAACTTGAGAGCCAGAGTGCTCGCTGGAAAAGGTAGAAACAAACCACAGGAAGAGTGAACTTCTCAAGCACCATTTCTCCAACACCTCTTTAACAGTATCTAGACTAACTTTTTGTATTCAGAGTTTACTTTGCAACATGTATTGTGTGTACCTGTGAATGTGCATACAGAAAACACTCAACTTAGTGCATGGTACATAAGTTTCTATCCAGTAGTAGAAAGTTCAGCTACTGGAAATGCTTTTGCCTCTCTAATAATTTATATTGCATAAGCATTAAGACTTGAAGCCAATTCAAACTCCCACTACAATTAGAAACACATTTCCACTTGTCATCAATTTTTTCTGTTTGTCTACATCAGATACAGAGTGGTTATCTATTACATCTATTGTGAAGGCATCAATGAAAACTTACATTACAAAGGAACAGCAACTACTTTAGATTAAATACTAAATTGATTTTGGTTCACCACATACTAAAATTCCCATCACTCCCCTCAAAAAAGAAACAGCAGGTGAACTTAAAAATAAAAATATACCAATTTAAGAGATCTTTGAAGCAAATCAGCATATTGTACTAATGGTTATAAGGCTTTGGAGTCCTACACTAAAGTGGCTGGAAAATTCTGTCATATATGAAGCTAGAATCATAGAATCATTTAAATTGAAAAAAAAACCTTTAAGGTCATTGAGTCCAACTGTTGACCCATCACTGACAAGGCCACCACTAAATCTACTCCCTAAGTGCCACATCTACACATATTTTAAATATCTCCAGGGATAGTGACTCAACCATTTCCCTAAGCAGCCTACTCCAATGTTTGACAATATTTTCAGTGAAGAATTGCTTCCTATTGTCCAATCTAAAGCTCTTCCAGTGCAATTTCAGGCCATTTCCTCTTGCCCTGTTGCTTGTTACTTGGGAGAAGAGACCAAACCCCACCTCTCTAGAACCTCCTTTTAGGTAGTTGTAGAGAGCTATAAGGTCTCCCCTGAGATGTCTTTTCTCCAGACTAAACAATCCCCACTCCCTCAGACATTTCTTGGAGAGTGGGATACAAAACTTAACAAGGGACTTGCAGTGTGTCCACTTCAGCACCAAGCACAGGGAAATGATCTCTGGTCCTGCTGGCCACATTACCCTTGACAAAGGCCAGGATGCCAATGGCCCTCTTGGCCACCTGGGCACACTGCTGGCTCATGTTCAGCTCCTGTAAACCAGTACCCTCAGCTCCTTTTCTGTCACAAACCTTTCCAGCCACTCTTCTCCCAGCCTGTAGTGTTGCATGGAGTTGTTGTGACACAAGAGCAGGACCTAGCACTTCCCCTTATTGAATCTCATACAGCTGACCTTGGCCCATTGATCCAGCCTGTCCAGATCCCTCTACAGAGCCCTCTGACCCTCCAGCAGGTCAACACTCCCTCCCACCTTGGTGTCATCTGCAAACTGAGTGTGTACTTGGTCCCTTGTGCATTTTGTGACCACAATAAATCATTAAGCATTCTATCCTGTAGCATTAATTGCTGCAAAGGATGCTACAAACTACTTTTTGAAAGATAAAAAACATGATCCTAACCTTAGTGATCTGCCACACTGAGACTCGTGCTAAGCTTTGTACCCAAGAAAACCACATTCTCCAGAGAAAGGAAATGGCACTCAAGATTGAACATTTGAAATGTTTGGAGTACTCTTTTTAAGAGTGCAGAGCCCAGCCCAAATTTTCCAACCCAGACTAAACTGAGAGTCTGAAAATATAAGCACAGAGAATCCCAGACTGTGCAAACTTCTCTTTGAGCAGCTCAGCCAAGCCAGTGTAAATGGCACTTTCTGGGTTGGCTAATGTGCTCTGACTCTCAGCTCAGAAACCTCCTAAACCAAGAGAACCATATGATTTCTGCACTGACTTAGACTTTGCTCTGCCTGTTCACATGGACATCACTCTATCCCTAGCCCAGTTGTACATGAGTACTCTACTCTTGCTTTCAAACAAAGACCTGAAGACAATTAGGTAGCCTGTACACCAGAGGAGACCACCATGGTTTAAATACATCTCTCTCTTCTCCTCTGAACGGAGGAGAAAGAAGAATGATATAAATTCCTAGAGTCAGATGCTGGGACAGGTGGCATGGAAAAGATACCCCGGCCTCACTTTCCCTTTCCTGCAAAGACATGCACAAAGAAGGCACCAAGAACAGGTTCTGCAAAGAGAAATCAATTTGCACAAGTTTTTCTGTGAAGTTTAACTGAAGGCTGCAAGACTCTTTGTGGAACCAGGGGTGGACATTTTTTTTCCCCTTACTCTTTTAACTTTTTCAAGGTGCTCTGAATTTCCATAGTTTACAGAATAAAAAAGGTCAGCCTCTTCAACCTATTCTTGTCACGAAAAGGAAAAAAAAGATAAGATTGAACAGGTTTGACCAAAGGTCTGAGTAGCCCAGTATCCTTCCTCTAATACTGTGCTTAAGTTTAGGTAAAGATAAGATTATTTTATCTCTGCTCTGTCAATTTATTTCTGTCCATACTGAATTTAATCTGCTGTTTTATTGACCAGTCATTCAGCCTTGTTGGATCCTTCCACAATTTTTCTGTCAGCCTTACCCTGAACACCCCAATTAACCATCACCTCCCTTCTCACCCCCTATTCAGGTCAGATAATTTTTCCCCATCAACCCATCCATACACATCAAATTTCATGGAAAACTACAGGAGGTGCAAACCACTGAACTCACCCTCCACTGCTGACCTGTTTTTTTTCACAAACCTAACCTTTCAGCCCGACACGGATTAGCAAGCAGCAGGGCTGAGGCAATAGCAACAGAATTTTGAAAGGCTCAAAATAAAACACTCAAGCCATTATCCAGCAGTCTGGCAATCAAATTATATTGCTAAGGTACTCAGTGAGCCATACTTCCCCACTTACAAGCAGCAAGTCCAACAAATAGGTTTAAATAAAGGGAAGTGTACTGGAAGAGGAGAAAAACGTTTTGGAAACGGATTAGGAAAACCTAAACAATCCCATAGGCAATATTGTCTTTTTCCCAGAATATGACAGCAATAGCCTCTGTGCTAAAACTGCTGAAATACCTCCTTGTCCAGCTGCAGCACTCACTGTTTCATATCTAAGACTGCAAGGAATGAGCAGATTCATCTGACAGTCCTAACAGCATGTCCTCTTTTCCCAGGTGCTGTGCCCTCTCACAGCTTTACAGGGAAAGTGTTTTGCGCCTGAAGCTCTCTAGGGGCAATCCATTAGACCAGCTCCCCTAGGGCCAAATTCTCTCCATGTGGGTCTATACTGCCTTTGCAAGAGTCTTTAAGTGCACTGTCCAAGCGCATCCACTAGCTAGACTGCCCATTGACCTGCCGTCAGTGACAGTGCTGGCCACTGACCATTCCTACTGCTTGGATCCATTCATTGTTCCACCTCATTGTCACCTGCATCTCCCACTTACTGTGCTTCTTGTCCCTCCCAGTCCAAAAAATTGCTGACTGCAAGTTTACACTTCACCATCCACAGTACTGCCAGCCCTTTCCAAGAGGATATAAGGACATACAGTTTCTGTGCATCAACCTGGCACCACCAGGAATTTGCTGAACAAAGCCATTCTCTTTCTTCCAGAAATCTCAACTGTCTTTCTTTGCCAAGGGATAGTCATAGAATCATAGAATGGATTGGGTTGGAAAAGACCTCCAAGATCATCAAGTCCAACCCTTCGTCCAACTCCAATCCCTTTCCCAGATCGTGGCACTCAATGCCATGTCCAATCTCAGTTTAAAAACCTCCAGGGGTCCCTCACTTCAGGCTGTAGGTCATAATTAATAGCTCGACTGACCTCAGTCCATCAGGGATAGGTGGGCTGCCCACCTGTTTTGCCAGAAAAGCACAACTATATTTGCGACAACTAAAATTAAACTGACTTAATAGAAGCACTCAAGAAAAGAACATGCATATAAATTAAATTTGTGTAGACCTGGTCAGCTCTCCTTGCCTCGCTATCACAGGCTGACAGAGAACACCTACTACACTAGACCCACAAGGTTGTGTGGGAACCATACAAGCCCACCAGCCCTTAGTATATGATGCTCTTAAGGAGACCTTAGGAAGTGCTCTCCTATATTTAGGCATCATGCTTGTAGTTATAGAAAGGTTCCCTGCCATGGAAAAGGCACTCATATCTAACAACAAATTCCTAAGTAAGCTCCCCTTTAATTTCTTTATTAGAGGAAATAATTATCTCAAAGGGTCCAAGTAATTTTGTGTAATAATCATGAAATATATAGCATTTCTCTCTATCAGGAATGACAGAAAAAACCACTGTTTTTTAACAAATGTGAGGGTGCAGTAATGCAACTGTTCCATTCAGGATTGTTTGATAATAGAAAGGACAGCACAGGATCAAAGAAAGAAATCAGCACATCTGGAAGGAATGAAAAACAAAAAACCAAACAACAAACATGTTCTAAAGACATTTCTGTTGCCTTCTCTTCAGTCCTTATTTGTGTCACATGCAGGTCATGTACTGCTGTCCACAAAGACCTGATAAGAAAAGAAAAAGATAAAAAGTGCCCATTGTGGAGACAGGCCCATAAATAAATAGCTACAGAGGGAGAGAAGCTCTGACTATAGCAATAAGCACAACCTGATATGGCTTTTGTGCTCCAGTCCTTTTTAGTCTTCAGGTAAATCTTGTCCTGGTCCACAATTTTTTCTGCTTGGTCTAAGCATAGAGGTCTGTGCTTCCATCAACTCTATTAGCCTTCTGAAGCATCCACAAACCTGGGTAACAATGTGAAGGGCTCCAACAAAAAAAACAATATCAGCAACAAACACAACTAAACAAAAGACCAGTCAAAACCAAAACATGCAAAAACATGAAAGTTCAGTAACCACTAAGTGGAGAAGACAGGCCAATGGCATGTGACCAGAAAAAATCACATTCCATTTATAGCCTGCTTGTGAAGTTCTAATATATGGCTGTGAAAATTAACAGCAGATTCTACTACCCTAAGTCATCTCTCTTCTTTGCTCCAGCAGATATATATTGGGGGAGGCTTTACATGAGTGCACAGAGGTTGGATGTTCTCAGAGGAGCATCCAGCTCCAGCTGGGAATTAGGCTGACACACCTTTCAAACATGACACGACACCAGTGTCTTCAGGCAGGCCCTCTCCCTCCCTATTTCCTCCAGCTAGGTTGTCCCAAAAGCCCAATGGGGAACTTTATGCTTTTTCGGAGAACAGCTGTCGCATGAGAAAGGAAGGAAATATTTATCCTTTTTAATTAAGAAAGATAACTATTTTCGTTATGTTTGTAGACCTCCCACTTAATGCAGTGCTAGGTGCACTTCCAATACTCTGGCCAAAAACCAGCAGCAATGTATACTGAAAGATCAAAACATAATACTGAACTACCTTCTTTTGCAACATTAGTCTTTGAATGTGTGACAGGGTACAAATCTTAGCAATTAGTGACTCAGTATTTAAAATCAAGGGAAAGAAATGGAATTCTTGCACAATTTGTTGGCAAACAGTGAGGACTGTAAGTGAATACCATTTGCTACTATTTACCGCAACAGGTGGAGTTTTCAGAATTTTCCCTTTTTGCAGCTCACTTCTTTATAATGCTACTGTATTAAAGTAGCATTTTACAGCTTAATACTTTTTACAGTTAGTCATTGGAACAAAGAGTGGAGATTTTTGCAGTTTGTTGTATGGTTCCAATTAAAGGACATACTATGGGGGTTTCAAAATTACACAGGCAAACGTCAATAGGAAAATTCTTCCTTTTTTCCTCCTTTAAAATTTAGGAGTGAATATTATTTCAAAATATGGAAAACCTCTTTTCTGGTTTTCCATTTAAAAAAAAAATAGCCAAAAAGCAATGAATGGAATCAGAACTGATGAGGGTAAAGAAAAAGAGCATTGTATTCGCCAGGATCACTAGAAGTCTGTTTTAAAGCTAAGTTGCAGCAGGAAGGGAGCTTTGATTTCAAACAGTGCTTTAAAGTGAAGGATCCCTTCCAAATGTTATTACCAAGCAGATCCTATTGTGATGGTAATGACATGTTGCGTGGGAAGTCGTGGTTTTACTTGGACGCAAAGGGAAAGAGCATTGCCATGATTGATGTACCATATGAGGGTCAAACCACATAATCACTAACTCTCACACTGCCCAGTGCAGTGGGATTGATTACTTAAGAATCTAAGATTTCTAAAGTTTATTATTTTTACTATTATCATTTGGTTGTAATGGTGAAAGTATTTCACAAATTAAATGCATTGTTTCTTCAGAGAACATCACTAATATTTGATCTACCCTTCACTGGTGTGCAACAAGTTCCACTAAATTCTCTTTGCAGCTATCATATCACAGCAGTGGGTGGTCTTATTCAGCCAAAGCACAAGCCATTTGATAATTCAGAAGTTCTCAAAATGTTATGCAAAGGGAAAACGCAAAGCAACTAATAATGAAGCTCACATTTATCAGCCCTTAATACTCACATTTCAGTGTTCATATGTGGAGGGTTAACCACTGCTTTAAGCTCATGTATGAAAAGGATAATATCTTCTTGGAGAAGCACTTTGCAGAAGGAGCATGAAAAATAACCCTAGAAGATATTTTTACTTTTTTTTTTCTTTTTCTTTCCTTAGATAAAGATTATAAATTCACTCAAGCCCCTAATGCATGTTTTAGAGCTGGCTTCTGCATTAATGAATTCAGAATAACTAGTGATGATCTCAGTGAATGCAGGATAAAATCCTTTGCTCTGTTTCAGTCTCCTTCTACTTGGCAAAACATCCAGTTCCATATACAAAGTCAATGAGAGTACATGCTTAAAATGTTTTTCTGAATGTACAGTTCTAGGATTGTGTTCAGATTGTTATATTTTAGAACTGGCAGTCTTGGGCCCAGCAATGTCCCCCCAGGAGACCTGCCATGTATCACATAGACCTTTCCCTTTCTTCTTAGCTGAACTCCAGGACTAAGAGCCTCTACTATTTAACTCTGCAACTTCAAGCAAACAGCATCACTTTTCAAAGTCTTTCACCAAAATACATAAAAAACCCCCCAAGAATGTACAAACACTTTTAAAGAGACAGAGAACCTTCCTCTCATTTTCATTTGTCAAGTAGATGATAACAATTTCCATCAGTATGACTGCAATTTTGAACTTAGTGATGCAATCACATCTGATTTTTCATCATCTGCAACTTTTCATGAATTTGATCGGCTATTTGACCAGCCATTAATCAATTTGACAAGCCAGTAACTAAAAAATTAATGGCTTAGGTGGGTTCCTACTGCTTTGTTTGACTTCTGTGATGACACTTCCAATTTAAAATGAAATATCAATGGCAAGCTTATTGCAGCTAACATGTTCAGTGTTGCTTCTTCCTAATGGATCGGGTACAAAATTTCTCCCACAGCTAGATCATAGAGTGCCTAAAATCCACTAAATGTTTGCAGCTGTCATTGTTTTTCCACAATCAATACATCATTTATAGCTATGCCACTCTCAGGAAGGGATCCTCTTTACCCTGGAACAACCCATGTGGATCCTTTAACGAGAACAAAGAAGAGTTTGAAGCCTGTATAGGAAACTAACTGCCCTTTACATTTCATTTCATAAGACTCAAATGGCAACAGTTCTGCAGTTTGCCAACACCATTGGTTGAATGAATTCAGCCCAAATCCTTGCCAGGCTCTGTGCTACAGAAGCACAAAATCAGACGCTGTCCCTCCTCAAATAATGATACCACACAAGGGTATTTTTTCAGTGGGAATAATGGTCTGTTGGTCTCCAACACTTGGTCCTCTGCCATTGTGGAATTGAATTAAATCAGTCCCAGGTCACACATAATTGAATTAGACAGGGGCTGCTCTTGTAGGTTGTTAAAGGACAGTAGGCCAAAGGAGAGAACTTTGGTTCTACTTGCTTGCCCCAGCCTTCATTCACAGGAAGCCTAGATTTGACCAGGCCAGGGCAAGATGTCTTGGAAGAGATCTGAATTCAGCACTTCCAGCCTCTCTTTTATTAACCATTAGCAACAGAGTTCTCCGGAACAGTCCCTTCTCTGTGGAGCATGAAGTTTTTTTTCAGTACCTATCCCATGAAATCACTTACAATTTACTTCACCGATACCCTCTGACTTGGAATGTATAGCAGAAATTACTTAGAACCCAGTTTATGTACAGTGACAACTTCAAACACAAATTTCACCCACAATTTCAAAGCACTAGAATGTCTCACACTAATAAAATCCTATTCTTTTCTCTGAAAATATCAAAGGCAAAAAGTCCAAATTTAATATTGAATTGATTTTCTTAACCATAACCCTATGCTGTTGTTAATATCATAGAGATTTCCACTAAAAAGGGACATTACATCCCAGCTCTGCTATGAATGATGAACACTGAAGGATGAAGGTAAGCCCACAACTGTTTAGATGACAATAGGAATATTATTCAAATTAAACAAATCTTTTGAGTCTAAAATTAAGGGAGATTTCAGAGTCTTCCCTGAAACTTCTAAAATCATATTCTTTAGAATTTTGAGTTAATCTTGCTTTTAAATCTGAAATCTGAATCCTATCACTGAGAATCTTTACCAGAAATTGAAGGAGTAAGGTTAGCAGGAGTCCTAGTACCTTTGCTTAGTGTATTTTCTAACATAACAAACTCTGTAAGTATCTCTATATAGGAGCAAGTACTTATGAAAATATTCTTCTTCTCAGTTTTCTGCTATTTCTGTCCTACTGTTCAAGTGCCAGGAAAACAGACCACATAAGATGACTTTCATTAGTTCTGGTTCAGAAGAGAGTCGGAAAAAAATGAAAAGAAAAACATTATGATTCTAATTTGTGTGCGTAGTCCAGACAGACCTTTGACAAATTAAAATGTTATAACAGGGTGATTCAGAATAGTAAGAGGTGGTACTTATAAATGAATGTGAGTGGTCAAGCCAATAAAAATGGGGAGGAAGGAAGGGAAAAGAGAAAAACAGAGCCAAATCCCCCAAATTCAAGATATGAGTTGTATTTCATTTGACATTGGGAATGCCAATACCTGTGTAAAGGATTACTTATACCACTACTCTACTGCTCATTTCTCTTTCCCCTTTCTGCTCCTTTCCTTCATGCAGCACATATAGCTCTGCCCACACACTGGTTAGTTCATGGAGGTGTGGATCGACTCAAGCCGGTGCCCTGTGTGACCCCACGCCCTGAGCAGCATCAGGAGACACAGCAGGGC
Source organism: Sakesphorus luctuosus (assembly GCA_013396695.1). Classification (NCBI taxonomy): domain Eukaryota; kingdom Metazoa; phylum Chordata; class Aves; order Passeriformes; family Thamnophilidae; genus Sakesphorus; species Sakesphorus luctuosus. Next base: position 245,856 of record VWZD01004081.1, on the reverse strand, counting down.
TGACCACCTCATGCTGCATCAGGCCCTTCTGTTCAAGGCAGAAAGGTGGAGCAACTACAGAAGTCCTAAAATCTGGCTTCAGGGCAGGCTGGATCAGCCTGGCAGAGTCCAAATGAGAGCGAACCATGAGGCTGGCGATTTGCTCTAGGGATCTCGTAGTGGGCCAGCAAGACAGCAGCCTTGGACATCTGCAGAGTCACAGAATTACAGACTATTCTGAGTTGGAAGGGACCCACAAGGATCATTGAGTCCAATTCTTAAGTCAATATCCCATACAGGGGATTGAACCCATGATCTTGGCATTATTACAACCAAGTTTTAACCAACTGAGCTAATCTCAGTCCTGTGGGATAAGGCCCTGGAGGGAAGATGGGGCCAAGAAAACTTCTTGATATTCAAGGATCATCTCCTTCAAGCTCCAAAATGGTCTACCCCAACAAGCAACAAACCTGACAGAAATGCCAGAACACCTGCATGGATGAACAAGATGTTCTTGGCAAAGATCAGATATAAAAAGGAACTACAAAAAAAGTGGAAATAATGGCAAGCACCCTGGGAGGACATGGAGACCAAGCATCCAATCAGGCAAACACAGTGTTAGGAAAGGCAATGCCCTCCTGGAGTGCAAAGGGAATGTTAAAGCAAAGCCTTTGCTTCTATTAAGTCCAAAAGTAGGGAAAGTGTGATAGAGATCCTGCTGACACAAGACTCGTAAGAGGTTGAGGTACTGAGTGCCACCTTTGCCTCAGTCTTCTCCAAAGACTTTACAATCAGGGATTCCAGGCCCCAGAGACCAGGGAGAAAGTCTAGACCAAGGAGGATGTACGATCAGTGGATGAAGATCAGGTCAGAGAACACTTAATCAAATAGGACATGTGTAAATCCGTGGGCCCTACCGTGGTGTACTCACAAGTGCTGGGGGAGCTGGCAGATGTAATAACATCTTGTGTCATGAGATGTAAGGACACTGTGGATTATCTTTGAACAATATGGCCACTGGGAGAAGTGCCTGATGATGAGAGGAAAGAAAATATCACTCCTATTTTCAAAAAGGGCAAGAAAGGAGACCCTGGAACTACTGGCTGTTGAGCCTCACCTAACTGGAACAATTAATGCTGGAGCTGTTCTCAAGGCACGTGAAGGACAAGAAGGCAATTGGGAGTAGTCAGCATGGATTCACAAAGGGGAAGTCATACACCAACCTGATAACCAGCAATAACTTTACTAGCCTGGGGGATAAGGGGAGAGCAGTAGATATTGTCTACCTGTCGGGAGAACTTTTAACACTGTATCCTATGAGATCTTCATATCAAAGCTGATGAAGTACAGGCTGGATAAGCAAAGAGCAAGATGGACTGGGAACTGGTTGAACATTCAGGCCTGAAGGCTGGTGATCAGTGGTATGAAGTCTAGCTGGAGGTCAGTAACAAGTATCACAGCTCAGAAGAAGACAGAGCGAGGCTTTTCTCAGTGCTGCTCAGCGACAGGAGAAGAGACAACATGCACAAAGTGAAACATGGGAAACTGTCTGAACATCAGGAACTGCTTTTTTTTATTGTAAGGGTGGCTGAGCACTGGTCCAGATTGCCCAGGGAGGTGATGGAGTCCCCATCTGTAGAGACGCTCAAAACCTGGCCAGACAGTCCTGGGCAGTGTGCTGTGGGTGACCCTGCTGGAGCAAGAGGGTTGAACCAGGTGACCTCCAGAGGGCTCTTCTAACCTACATAATTCTGTGACTCAATATATACATCAAGAGGAGGCCTGCTGTGGGAAAAAAAACAGCTTCTGGGCATCCTTCTGCCCCAGAGAGTCACCTCCAGAAGTTTAACTTTTCACAGCTAGGTAGCTGCTTGGAATAGAAATGTTAGCTTTCTATTAAAATAAAAGTGTTAGAGGCTACATGAGATAGAGCTTACCTAAATTTTGCATTTAGGCAAGGAATAATGTCTCTGAAACAGTAGGTTCATCTGCATACCACTTGATCTGGATCTAAATTGCTGCTAGGTGTTCTGCCCCAGGCCCTAAAGCAAGTGAAAACTGCAAGTTGGCCAGAGTAGCTTAGAACTAACTTATCTCCAGAAGGCTGCGGACGTGGGAGTTCTCATCAAAGGTACCTATAAACACTGCTTGTCAAGAGAGGAATACTATCTTAGATGTAAAGTTGACATGTCAGAAAATATACCAAGCAAAGACATTTTAATAACTCTACTCCTTCACTTCACCATAACTATCATCTTTGACAGGATTCACATGAACAGATCTGGAAGAAATGCTTGGGTCAGCAAATGCTGTTAATTACAGTAAATGCAGGAAAAAGTGAACAAAAGGGGTTGATTTTCTCTGTCTATTCCAACATAATCTCTATTTCTTTGTTCAGTAAGAGAAGAAGAACCAAGTCAAAGTGGATTTTGGAAAGTGAGAGGCAATTGCTTCAGTCATTGTCATCTGAGTAGTTCATATGAATAGATGAGTGAATGTAACAAAAGACATTTTTTAATTCTTCATTTGCTTTGAAATTCATCATCTCATTCCCCAAGGACTAATGTTTAACATTATCCAAAGCCTTGGTCTATCAGGACATAATGCAAAATATTAACTTTGGATAATTTGCCTGCTGCTTTTATGCTCCCCAGGATGACTCAAATGATATCCTGCAAAGGCTTTGTCCTAGTGTCACAACAATACTGAGACAATACTTGTTTCTGCCAAGCTAGACGCTGATACACCACTACAATGGCATTTTCTACCTTGCAGCAACTTTACTTTCTCCCTAGAGATGCAAATTTGACATGAAAAAAACCTCAACCAATAACTAAACCAAAATACCACATCATAGCCCACATTTGCACAGACTGCTGTTAGAGACTAACCTAAATGGTCTATTTTTTTCTACTTGTACATAAAGCATCTGAAACAATAGCTTGAACTCCCCCTTGAATGCCAAAACTGGAACATCACAGTGTTCCCGGCAAAGCAAATACTGCGCGCAGTAAAATGCTTAAAAACAAGAAAACACAACACATGAAAACACCCACCCTTTTCTTCAGCTTTTGTAACGGCAGCAAATGTTAAGGGAAACAGTGATAAGAAGAGGAAGACACAAATCCTATGAGAAAGATTCTTCATTTCCACCATCTATTATGTGGTATGGGTTTCAAGAGAAGAAACTCTAACCTGGCATGAGAAAAATCAGTAAAATGGCATGGTAGGAAATACTCCTTGTAATTTCTATAGGTCTTTGGATAGAAATGTGGAATCCCTGAGCTATGCATAAAAGAAACATGAAAACAGAACTAAGGAAGAGCTTGCCTTACAGTTCATAGACAAACCAACAATTTATTTCCATTATAGTGCAAATGCAATTGACAATCACAAATCCTTAGTCAGGTAATTTCCCTAAGATTAAGCAGGCAAAAAACTTACACTAAATAGAGTTACTCATCACAGTCTGTGTAAGAAAGTAGGAGCAGACATGAAGCCTTCCCATGAAACTTGGGGTTCTGAGAAGAGGAGCAAAGTGAGAGAGTGTCTCTTCTTCCTGCATGAAGCAAACAAGGAGTGTGAACAAGAATTCAGGTACTTTCACAGGAAATTATTTCCATCAGGCAGTGAGGAAAGAAATATATGCTACTTAAATCTGTGCAAAAGAACAGAGACAGGAGCAATGGCATTTCATTTCTGTGCTGTGACGTGAATCTATCAGCATAAAGCTTAGGAAACAAAATGTCATCTTCCATTCAGCAGAAGGCACCAGGCAGTGCAGCAGAGAGGACAGTGTGTCTCCCATGGCCACAGATGAGAGGAAAGAATTAAAAAAAAAAAAAAAAAGTGGGTGTTTAAAATATGAGTAGCATAGAAGAAATAAACAACAAATCCAAGAATTGTGTAGATACAGAAATGTAAGATGAAGGGTCACTGCAGAGCAAGGAGTGGGTTCGTGTGTCCCAGAAAGTTTGGATTACTGGGGATGCCTGGAGGTGAGCTCTGGAACCGGCTGAATGTGCTTCTCCAGCCCCCTGCACTTCACAGTCAGAACAGGCTAATTTTCTTTTCCTATAGAAATGCAGGAATTAAATTAAGGTTCTTTGCAATCTGAGTTATGCTATCTTCCAGCTGCACAAAGTTGGAAAACAGACAAAAGACAATGGGTAGAAAAATACCACTGAAGTTCCAGGAGCAAAAATACAATTGGACAAGTTTGAAAACAAATCCAACAAGCATAACTTTATTTTTGCACCTGGTTACTGCTGGGGCACAGTGAAGCCCTCATGCTGTTGGGTCACAGGAGACCACAGGGTACCAACTGATTTCACCTGGTGACAACCTCTCTTTAGCCCATACAATAACCATGAGAGTAAAAGGCAGGGTCTTATATGTGTATTGAACATGCAGTCTTACTCATAATGCAAAGCTGTAATTAAAATGGAGCTCCCTCTTTGGCTCTTAAAAGAAGGCTCCTGGCTTTTTGTCTTAAAGTTAGAGAATGCAGAACATGGATATTCTTTGTGATCAAAGAATATTGGTAAAAACACACCTCTAAGAAGTCTGGTGACTTATGTAATTTGTGTTATCCCATGTCATTTAACAACAAAATAATGCAGATATTTGACACCTTCCAACAAAAGAAAATCACCAGATGAGAGCCTTATTGATGGTATCAGTGACATGAAGTGGGGTACCTGAGAGTTAACCCTATGACAGATACATTCAATTTACTCCTTTCATTTTGGTATTTAAATAACTACAGCCTTCCTCCTCTTTTGTGGGGACAAGAAGAAAGACCAACAAAACCCCACCTAATAATGAAACATGATATTTTCCCCAGCTACAAATATTCTTTTCAGAACTTAATTTGAGCCTCTGTTCAAAAGGTCATTTTCTACTGGGCTTTTTTGGGTTTCTCATAAGTAGCCTTTTTTCTTACTACATTGCATATATTGAAAGTAAAAAATACCTTGCTTACCTAATTTTATCGATGTCTTTATCCTTATTATTATTATTCTAGTGCACTTTTCCAAACAGTGACATAAATAATAAAGTCTTATCGTGAGCTGCTAAATTTCTCAAGAGCAGATAGCCCTGGTGATGAGAGGCTGGGAAGAGAGGCAGGACTTGCAGTCCTGGAAGCCAACATGCTTGTACCAGAAAGGAGTTCTTCCATGTTGCCTGCTTGCAGCTACTTTCCAGCCCATTTCTTCCTCTGGCTACAGCAAAAGTTCCAGATTTGTTGTAGGACTTTGGCCTGAGGGTGTAAATTATTTCTGATCACAATGCGTCCAAGTGATTTCTGAATCACAGCCACTATACGTTATTCAGATCAAGAGTAATCTGTGCCTATACCTGTCGCAGTCTTGGTCTTTTGGGATAGGACCAGACCGGCAACGGGGGTTCTTGTGCTGCCTGCTGAGCTGCGGTGGATCGAGGCTGCAAGGTCTTAAGGTTGAGTTCACCCGCCCAGCGACCCGCAATGAAGACACGGAGACGAAGTGAACACCTTGAAAGCCTAAGCCGATCCAATTTATTAACAAAGTGGAGGGCTTTTTATGCCCTCGGGAGAAAGAACCTTCTAGAAACTGGGTGGAGATAAGGTGGAGCATGCACATCTGCTACAAACCATTGGAACAAGAACTTATGTGGGCGGCAACCTTGGGAGGAACAAACAGGAGCTAACAGGATCGGACAGCTCCCCAGGGAGAACTGACCAATGGTAGCTGTACCCGTACTGACAGGCTGCACCTGCCAGTGCTACCAGCACCATGGGAACAGGGGTGACAGAGCTTCTTATTTCAACATTAATAGAGAACTGGGGTAACTGCAGGCAAAGTCCTGGGTATTGGGTCACAGTCCGGCTTAGGGATGGTCCTCCTGGACCTTCCATGCGTGGGAGTCCACTTCTTTGTCCCTTTCCTTTCTCCACTCATCCATGTCCACATAGGTGCCATCTTCAACATATACCATCCAGAGGGACTGTCTCCACCTTCTGAGAGGGCAGTTTCTTTTGGCTTCAGTGAGCTCTGGATCATATTCTGTCATTGGAGGGGTGATTAGAGGGGGAACTCATTCCATTCTTTTGTAATTTGCACATTGATGCTAAAATATGTTACTCATAGGGTTGGACTTGACGATCTTGGAGGTCTTTTCCAACCCAATCGATTCTGTGATTCTATGATTCATTCTACTGATGTGTTTATGGTTCCTAAATGTTGATACCTAAAAAGTTGTTAGTCAATTAATGACTCAAAAAAACTAGCAAGAAACCAACCCTACCAGTAGCATCTTCAAGTAGCCTGAACAGGTTGTAGAGAACACAACTGAATGCAAAACAAATGACCTTAGGTACCTAACCTATAAAATCATTTCCAGGAGAAAAGGAAACCCTTTGGAAAGATGCAAGAAGGGCTGGGCTCAGTTGGTGTCTCTGTTAATCCACCTGGGCACCCTGTGGGTGTTCCACAGAGACAGTGTCTGCCTTGAATTAGCATCCCTGTGGCCCCCACATTAGATTAGTCCTCCACACTTCACAGTTCTCCTCTGTGGCCCTGTGAGTGACTGTTCTGCTTTGGCACGTGCCCAGCGTGTTGCATAACTGGGAAGAAATCTAGCGTGCATCCCCTCACTGTGAGGATCATGTTCAGCAGTGTGGGCTGCCCTCCAGAACAGCAACGTCAATCACACAGCACAAGGATACTTGCTGTCCCTAAGGGTTGAAAAGGTGGAGGGCTGACCAGAGGAAACAACCTTAAAAGAGCTCTGAGTGTTTTTAATGCTGTAGATTCATAGCAGGATTTTCCCTGAGATCTGAAACAAAAAGAAAAGCTCTCTCTGACGTTACAAAACCAGGTAACAAAGGAGCTGGCACAAGATCTACTTTGTTAAACCCAGAATTAAGCATCGTGATTGACCCAGAAAGAAAAAGATATTCTTGTAGTCTCAACTGCCTCATATTGAGCTTATTGAAAGTGTTGTGACATCCTTCTGACAAACCTGCCTACTGATTGCTTGATTTAATGATACGAAGCAAAACATTCATAGATCAAGGAAAAGAAAAAAAAGGCACATAAATTTAGGTACCATAAGAAAGGCCCAAGTCCAAAAAGCCTTTAACATACAGACAGCGTGGATGTAACCAGTAGCTTGTGTTAACTGGTACCCAGAGCAAAGAAATTGCAGGCATATTTTCTCTAAAGGACACAGAAAACTGCCCACAGGCCTCTCTTCTACAGTGCAACATCAGTTTCTCCTTTTGAAAGTGTTACAAGGATTTTTTTTTTTCTCAGGATTTTCAGGGGTAGATGAGCCAGGTTTGAAGAGTGCTCTATTGATCACAGCTTGATTATTTTGGTTTGGAATGGTGATTTTTACGTTTCCTAGACTCACATGATCAGGTATCCAAGGCTGTGGTTAGCTTGCTTAAATTGTACCTGAGTCCCCTTTGTGGAACAAGTAACTGTGGTTTGCTTACTAAGCCATTTGCTGGTTTTAATCTGCTTTTGTAAAGGAAAGTTCAGTTCCACAGCATGGCCTTAAATAGTGATGGATGTCAATAATGCAGAATAAAAGGTCATTTGCTGAGTAATTTTTTTTCCCTGAATGCAAAATAAATGGACTAACTGCAGCCTTGTCACTATGAAAAATCATGATAAAACCAGAGCTGAGTTCAGAGGGTGGCTGCTGCTTCACACAGTTCTCTCACTTAGCTCCTCCCATACTTTGGGTTACTTTTTGTATTGGATTTGGCAGTCAGTTGACAAAGAGAGCAGTGGAGGCAGCTGCTCCCTGTGCAACCCTTGTGCCAAGTGCAGTGCAGACATGAGCCACTCAGGCTCCTCACACTGCTCTGCTGGTTTACATGAGTCCAGCCCAGAAGATACAGACACATCTTGTGGCTGGAAAACGTTTAAGATACTCATGACAGTTGGGAGAAGTGCCAGAACATCACCCCAAAGTTAGGCTGATGATGCCAGAGATATTGTAGACTGCTTTCTCCTCTGAAAAAAATATGTGACGTTGTTTCCCCCAAATGGCAATACTTCATGAAGGCAATGCTTTTGTAATAGGCCATGTTTTAAAGCAAAACTCAGATTTTTTAATATGGAGTTACAACAAGAAAATATAGACTCCTAAATTACCAAACAAAGGCTGACAATCACTTTGAAAGCTTAGTCCCTTGACAGGGACTTTGGGACTAACCTCAAGGGCTTAAGCCTGAAATTCTTGACCCTGACACATGAATGAGGTTTTCAGGTCATCAAAAAGCACTTCCATTTCTGAAATTAGACATCCAACAGTAATAATGGACAATAACCAAAACAGCTGAGCCCTTGCTTCTTGTCCTGGCAAAGTAATGGCCAGTTTAGGTGTTAATGCAGGATAGGCTTAGCATAACTCACCACAGCAGCAGCAGCTTCTCCTTTCAGGACTTGATTTTATTGCTTTCTTTTTTTCTGTGCTCTCCCACTGTTGACAGTGGAAGATTATGTAGCTGAAGCCACACAGATATCCACATAGATTTTGTAGCTAGTTCATAATTCACAATGTTACAGAAAAAGATTCAGTGTAGTGGACATAATTTGTTATCTCTTAAACATATTTTCTGCCTTCACCTCTTGTCCCTTTCTGCTTCCTAAATTCCCTCCAGTCATTTCAAGTTTTATAACAGAAGAGCAGTAGAATTCTCCAGCTTCTTTAAACATGAAACTTGTTCCTTCTGTATGGAATTATCTTACCTTGCCAATTGTATTAAAAAAACCCCCAAAGAAGTACTTTTATGTCTTGCCCTGTTTCACAAATTGCCTTGGGCTTGCCCCTCACAGGACAGAATGCAGCCCCAGCAAATAGACAGATCTCCTTTCACAGGTCTCAATAGCACCAAACTGATGTCAGAGACCTTTGCATGCACCAGTGATAGGCCCTCTTGGTAAGCCTATACAATGCTATACTGCACATAACCAGGTTTTTATATCGAACTACAGCTACACTTCAGTGGCTTTTATTAATTTGGGGCTTTCTTTCTCCCCCACTCCAACTATGAACCTTTTGTCTAGAATGAGACCTGCAAAAGGGGTTGAGTTTCAGGGGTTTTTTTAACTTATTTTTCTTCATGCAAGCTTTAACTTACTGCTGATGAACTCCTTCATAAAAAAAAATTATTTTTAAGCTAGACTAGATATTTCCAAGACACTCACACTTTTTCTCTTGGACCTCACTTAGTTGGAACACAACAATTCTCATGCTGAAATATATCTAGCCAAACTAACTTTTGGAGATGTGTTAATTGCCTTGAGTAAACTGGCATTTAGGTAATTGAAGGCAATTAGTGAAAAAAAGAAAAGTAATCCAGTGTAGGTACACCATGGTTGTTCAGACAAGTAGAAAACGTAATAATTTGGCTTGAGTTTCACTGCTGAGATTTTCACAGCTACGTGGTCTTTGGTTCATCTCACACTTGGTTTCCTTGAATGTAAAACTCAAGTCTGCAGGTGGATAAGTCCCCAACAAGAGAAAAATTGGTTCTGAAGCAGAGTGAGAAATTTTACTTTCACTTAATTTCCACCCAATTGGAAAAAAAAAAACACGAAAGAGAAGTGAAAGAAATGAGAATGAAAACGACTAGTGAAAGATCTTGTGAGGTAGAGTACTCATAAACTGAGATGCTGGTTAGGACGGGAAGAGTAAAGCTTACTTGAACCTGGGAGCTTTTTATAATGCCAAGCTGAGGAGACCCTCACTTAGGAGTAAAAATTTCACAAAGGAAACCAAAATATCCAGAACTACATGCAGATTGCCATAGCTGGCAGATCAAGGAATCATTAGTGGCTGTAATGAGGCAAGATCATTTTTAGGCACTCAGAACCTTCCAAAACCAAAGGCTAACAGGTTTCAGAGCCCTGGCAGCCAGGTGGGCTTTCCTGAGCATGGTGAAATGTTACAGCTAAACCCTTGGGCACAACTGCTGAAACAGTGCCAGTGATGTCTTTGTAAGCAAGTGGCAGGGAGATCATTCATACCAAGCTGGGGCTTGTTGCAGTGAGTCACGGAATTAAAATGATGAAGGAGAAGCTTATAACCCAGCTACAGTAGGTGCTCAACTTAAAAAATTAGTTAAACTCCTGAAATACCAAGATGGCTAACACTTTAACCCAGTTACTCAAAAGCCACTGCACAAAATGCAAATCACCCCCCAAATGTTAACACTGACCCATTCAGCAATGCTGCAAAAATCTCACTACTATGTCACTGGAGCATTACATAACAGTTTGCAACCTGCACTTGGCCAGGAGAATTATGTTTTAATAATAAACTTGATAATACCTTTAACTATGAGTTATGACAGGGTATGATTGGAAACCAAATAATTTCTTACATATACCTAAAGTATGGAACAGTGAAAGAGTTCAGGAAAGATTGACAGTGTGTTTTTTCTTGATGACTCTGAACTAAGAGTTGCTGAATTCATCATCAAAAGTTGAAAAGAAAAATTATGAATAAAAGGAATTGATTCATTTTCCTCATCTCTATTGTAAGGAAATATTTCCTAGGTCTTTATACAGCCCTTCACCAAGAGAATAATCTTTCATTTATTAGAGTACTGAAGAAATCTGAACTCTTTATACCAGTTCTTCCTGCTCTCAAAGGGAATCAGATCCACCCTAACCTGAGCAGCCAACAGCCTTAAGTCATTGGCAAATTGGGTTCCTTTGCCAGTGAAATTTTCTGGACTCTCTACTTTAACCAATGACTATTCACAAAACATCAATCACAAATTACAAGCACATACTGTTAGAAAAGCACCGATAAGCACAAACCCAGGCTTTTAGCCACCTAAAATGCGCAACAACCTTCTATTCCAACTGTAAAAAAAATCTAAGGGGAAAATAACTTAATTATGCTGGTTTTGTACAAGTTCCTTACCCCAAACAGCCCAGTTTGAGTCCAGCACATGGATTTGGAATGCTGTGCATTCCCTGTCCCCTCAAGCTCAGTGAAGCACAAGGAGCTGGAATGTTTTCCAGAAGCTCACACAGCTCATATGCCATCAGGGCAGGTGGAGATATTTGCTCCTCTTCTCTAACCACATGTGTTCCCTCATTCCCTGGTCTGACATGATCACAATGGGACTGGAGAAACCTAAGTCACCCTGCAATTGAACCCACTTTATAAATCTTTCTTTGGGATGGGGTTAGGGATGGAAGGGGCAGTTTTGCCCCAAGCAAAGGGGTGCAGAGAGGGATTAATTTGCAAACAGCTGGTGCTGTGGAGGCAGTGCCTTCCCATGTGCAAAGAAAATGAAAATATCAAGCTGATCACTGCTGTAACTCAGTGTCCTGACAGCTTCATTAGGTTGGTTTATGACAGTAAATAAATATATTCAGCAGTGGGCACAGCAGGATAAAACCTGCAGCAGCCAACTATGGTGATCATACATTGAAACACAATAGAAGTGAATATAGCTAACAAATAACATCTTTACAGTAAAGCAAATATTGGGAAGAAAACTTCCAGAGTTAAGGCTGACCATGCATTTTTAGTCTCAACCTTTGTGGTAAAGCTTTCAAATAAAGCTCACATACTGTTTTCCCCCTACATTTCACTTCCTATATTGTATGGCACAGTTGACAAGAGCTTTTATAAAGTCCCCAGAAGCTTGACATGCTTTCCTCTTTCCTGAGAGCATTACATGGAGGTGATACAGTGCCTACATCCTCTACTTCTTTTTTATTAGTTTCTAATTTTTTTCAACCACCATGTATCATGATCACAGGTAATCCTACACCGGCCAAAATCCACTAAAACATTTATAGAGTCAGGCATGTGAAATCATAGATGTTATAGAAGTAGAATGAATCTGGCTTTATTTGTTTATTTATTCAGACATTACTTAATGATTATACTTAATGGTTAAAACATCAGAATTCTATTACTTCTTGTGAATAGCTGCTCATTAATCATAGCATTCGCTCTGGATGAAGAAAATACATATTTAATTTAAAAAGAAAAAGTTATGTTGGGGTCCACCCCAAGTTTGAATATTCCAAAGTGAGACACATTTGCAAAGCACATCCCACACTTACATCTGCAGCTGAACCTCAAACCTGGCCAAAATGGTGGGACAGGTTATGTCATGATATCTCAGCTCAGAAATAATGTCAGGTTTTATAGTAAGTAAGATCAAACACTCTTTAAAGGGTAAAAGCTACTTTAGAGGCAGAGGGTGTCAGCTGCTATAGAGAAACTCCAGGCAAGTCCTCACCCTCCAGAGAGAGCAAGCCTGGAAACATCCAAGGATGACTTGGGAGATTTAAATTGCATTAAATAACTTCTCCATTTTCTGTGAGGCTCTAACAAACTGATGTCTAGCACCACAAAACCAAACTGTAGGTGGTAACACTGACTCTGAAGTGTCTATCTCTGTATTTATTTATTTATATAGACACATACACACACACATATATATATACACATACAAAAACTTGTATAAAGTATCCCATGAAACAGATTATGAAGCAATGCAATTTTCAGCTGTGTTATTTTGGGTTGTCTCTGTATAACAACATGCTGCTTATGTGAGCCACCTGTAGCAAGGCAGACTAAAGTGCTGTCCTCCTACAGTACTTGGAAGAGGACACTCTTCTTGTGCCTTTTTTACATTAAATACACTTCTAAAAAATTAGACGCTGAAGGAATTTAAGCAACACCAAGAATTCTAATACTACAGCAGTGTCATCATTCATGAAACTTCTAAGAAAATCCTTTCACAATTCCTAACAATGGCAAAGTCCTGATAACATAGAAGTTCATACTGAATTAAAAGAAGACAAAACCAAAAAAAAAAAAAAAAGTAAGAAAGAAGGATTATTTTCTTTTGTGGGACTTGCTCTCTCTCTATTTTTTTGCCTGAGGAATTTAGCTTAATTCGTAAGAGGTAATTAGAACCTTGACATTACATGCTTGAAGTTCTTCATATTGTTAAGTGCCTTCTAGTTCAGGACTTTGGACAACAAAAGCAATTCTAGCTTCAAGCTAACTTTTAAAATTAAAGACTTTGATTCTTAGACCCCTCTCCTCAGCAAGCGCAAACTGTATTTTCTTCAAATGGCTTTTTCGTTATATGTTCTTCCCCTTTGGATTGGGAGCACACATTAGTTTGTTGCTAGAGAGTCTTTTCTGAAGATGCCACTGTTCTCAAATCCCAGACTTTTAGAATTCAGCTTTTTCCACCCAAAGCCTACCTTGTCCATAGGAAAACAAAACAAAACAAACAAAAAACCACGTGGCTTTTCTTCCAAAGCTGTCCATGTGAAAGTAAAAGAGAGAAAATAAATGTGGTACTTTCCCATTTATTTTTTTTTCTAGCAAACTTCTCAGACCCCAAGCAAACCTTTAGTTTTGGTAACGTTCAAGGAATCAGCTTGCTGACCTGCCATCCCCTAGTGGTCCTGTGCAAAATGCTGTAATCCCTGTGAGCAGATCAGTTATCAGCTGGGGGAGAAGCTTTACAAGCCTGCACAAAAATGCAGGAGTTGTCTCAGGAGTCCATCTACTCATTCCTGCCTGAACACACGGGAAAGAAAGAGGTGTAGCATCTCCATCTCTCTGAGTATTTGCAGTTTGAGTTACTGATCTTTTTACTCTTATTATTGCTATTGAGGTAAGTGACTTCTGAGATAAGTCTATTAATTGCAGGCATTGCAATATTGTTTTTCTTTGCTTCTGATCCTAACAAATGACAGTGTCTTGAATTGCTTACTGATTTCTTTTGTAGGCTGAATTATATATTATCCTTAATTTCAATAATAAAGGTTTGCCTCTTTTCAAGAGTGCAGTTTTTAGAGGGAAGCAGAAAGAAACTGTTTAAGTCATGTTTGTCAAGATAGAAGTTTAGTAACCTTTCTTGCTATAGCTCCAAGGATATGTCTTTTGTGATCCCCATGAAAAGACACTCAAATTATGGCCTTTGAAATGTCACCTAAGCCTTTTACACATAGCTTGTCAGAGACAGGCATGAGTTCTGTTTAACCCATTTTCTGAATGCCTACTTTTAATGCTGATTTTTGAATTACGCAAGTGCAGGTCACATATGACAGCAGCCATCCTGCCTTGCATGGAACGAGCTAACTCCTAGTACTTGGAAAAGAAATCAGGCTCTAGACAGCTCAGATTTCCCCAAAATGAATGGATACATTTAGCTTAATCTCCCTGCTCATCTCTTTCCAGGATGCAAATACTTCCTTTGTTTCAGTGGTATGGTGAGGAAAGAATCCTTGGAAACGAGTTGAAAATGAACTGATGAAAATTACTTTTTAAAAATGCGCTTTTGAGGAAATGAACAATTCAATAGTTGAAGCACAGTCTGAATGTAGGAAATTGCTCTGAAAAGCAACAAAAAATATTCATTGTGATTAACAAAAAATATTAATTGTGATTAACTGGAAACTCCAAGAATAGTATCTATCCATAAATACTGCAAAGATTATGCAGAAAAGGAGAAGGATGGGACTGTGTGACTGAGTAAATCTTTATCAATACAGATATATAAGGAACTTACCCAAGTTCATGCTGACAGCCTTACAGAATGGAACTTCCTACCACTCAAGTAATTGAATGCACAAACTTATTAATATCCTCTAAAAGCAGAGGAAAAGTTTGTGCACATACTTTGTGCTGCTGAACTTGTAAGACCCCAAGCAAATTTCAAAGACTGTGATAAGCACTGAGCAAGCACAATCAAAATATCTGTTCTAATAAGGCCATATACTCATAAATGTTATTGCTTAATATGTTATATTAAGACCACACATCTCTCCTAATTTCTTCACCTCCTCTGAATTTTTAATTTTTTTTTCATTTCTTGAAACAGTCATCACTTTATTTGTTACAAAGAGCACACTTCCAATTTTTTCGAACATTCATAGTCAAAGGTCACAGAATCACAGCATTGGAAGGGACTCACAAGGATCATCAAGTCCAACCCTCAGCCCTGCACAGAACCATCCCCAGAGTCACACCCTGTGCCCCAGAGCATCATCCAAACACTCCTGGAGCTCTGGCAGCCTCGGGGCTGTGCCCACTGCCCTGGGGAGCCTGGTCAGTGCCCACCACCCTCTGGGGGAAGAGCCTTTTCCTGAGATCCAACCTGACCCTGCCCTGACACAGCACCATCCATTCCCTGGGTGCTGTCCCTGCCCTGACACAGCCCCAGCCCATTCCCTGGATGCTGTCCCTGCCCTGACACAGCTCCAGCCCATTCCCTGGGTGCTGTCCCTGCCCTGACACATCTCCAGCCATTGTCTGGGTGCTGTCCCTGCCCTGACACAGCT
>VWZD01004081.1:121763-222411 GCA_013396695.1 Sakesphorus luctuosus | reverse complement strand
CCCCCCAGTTTTACAAAGCTATTGGAGATGGAAATAGAGAGGGGTTGCATCAAATTTTAATTATGTGTTTTATTTTCTTGAATTAAGATCTATGAATCTTCAAAAAACTTTTTCAGTTTAGATATGAAACACCACTTTCTCTATGCATTTATACATTAGAATCTCCAATGCTAGCAAACTTTATTCCTCCACTGATCCATTTTGCAATCACCAAAGTTTATTTGACAAGCTTTTATAATCCAAACACCAACATACATTGAAGTAATTCCAACGTTCTCACAATAATATGAGATATTAAAATAAAGACAGAGACTCTATGTAGATCACCTAAATCTACCCCTTCTCACAGTATTTTCAAGGTAAAATTCCCTGAATGTCAGATGTTTAAAGGGATATTTTAAAAGCAAGATAAAGAACAAAAAAGGCCATGTGATGGAGAAAAAAAAAGGAATAGTCACTTCAGTGATGTTTAACCAAAGCAGAAACCAGTCCCTTTAGATCAGAATAAGAAAAGCAAAACATTAATCGAACAATAAACTCCCATTATCAAGAGTTTTGGGCTTCTGTTTTAAATCAAAATATTTGGGTTTTTTTCTTTTGGGATTTTGTTTATTGCTGTTTGAGGGGAGTTTTTTGTTTCATTTGGTTTTTTAAATGTCTTCACATACTCTACAGGACTTTAGAGCCCATTTCTAACTCCTCTGAATCAAAATTTTATCTGGCTTCATATCCTTTTTCACATCACCTTTGAAAATCAGACGAAAATAGAAGCATTACAACCTTTCGCAACACAAGGAGACAGAAGTTGCCTGCAAACTCCCTGAGCGTTGAGATCGATTGTGTTTAGTGGGATACTTTTCCACCCCTGACTGAGTACTGGAACCTCTCCCCAAATGCCCTGGGGCCTCAGGTACCTGTTCCAATTCCAGCCCAACTTTTCACCTCCAGAGTAAATGGCAGCAATTGTTATTACTCCCTGCAATGTCACCACACATCTGTCATCATTTCATTACTTACACGAACAAGAAAAGTGAAGACAGGCAAGAAATACACACATGACTACCACTTCAAGCCCTAGGAATGAAATCACTTTCTGTCAGGACTATTTTTAGTGAAGTTTTTTTCCAATCAAAGGCAAGAAGCATTATCAAGGAAATCACTTATTCCAGCATCACATTACTGGTCATTTCTAGACAAGTCCCTGTTGCTGCAGAAACCAACATTATCCAACAATAGAGAGTCCCAAGGTCCTTTTCATTCACTTACTGGGAGTTTCTCTCATTTGAGAGGAAAAACAGGGATCTTTCAGAGAGGTACTTTCTTCTAAACTTGTCCTCTTGAATTTAGGCAGTTTAAGGAAACAATGACTGCTGACAAGTTCCTTATTACCAGCAATTAATGACCAGTTTGTTAATTAGTGTCCTGAGGCAAAGTTAATGTAGCATTTCCAGCAGAACCCAAAACAAAAACATAGAATATTTTTGGATATGGGTTAACAGCTCTGTTTTATTCAGTATTTTTCTTAACAAGGACAGATTTTCTTGTCCAAACCAGTGGACTGCAAAGTGCACATACTGGGAAAGAGAAACCAGCTTCATTAAAAGGAAAAATAATAATAAACTGGTTGTGGTCTTTTTCCTGACCCAGAACATGGCAAGTTCCCAGTACATTTACGAAAGAATAAAAATTCAAAAGAGGGGGAGAAAAAAATAAAAAAGAGGATGTGAAAGTGTTTTCTCTGCCTTTTCAATGACAATTCCAACCAATCCCAGAGTTTTTCCTCACAGACTCTTTCCCTACCTCAATCATTCAAAGAAAAATAATCATCATTGGACCAGGTGACACAGACGACACACTGTGCTCTCTTTCAGCCTTACCCATTCTGTGATTCCATGATCTATCAAGTCCTGCATATGCCTTCCATGATCTGACAACGTTTTTATCAACTTTTAAAACAGTCCCCCTAAAAACAACCCCCAAAGCTCATGAGTTGCAATTCAGAATGTGACCTAAGAATGGCTATTTGCTTTGGGGATATCTCTATGTATTACACAAGTATGACCTTTAGGGAGGTAAATTCAGAATGTATCGGGTACCCTACCCTGCCCCTCCCATGCCCCAGGTCTCTCAGATCCGTGATGAAATATCCACCTTTTCCTCATCTAACCAGTAGAGAGACATGACACCTCTCTCATGAGTAAGGATGCTCCTGTAGCAGTGTCTACATTGGGCATCAGAATTCTGCAGAACTTCCTACAAGTTTCCCAACTTGAGTGGTGCTCAGAGCCCTCCAGAGCAGGAACAAAAACAATTCTCGAACTGATTTTAAAACCTTCTTCCAGTTACAAAGACAACAAAAAAATCCTTCAGCAACCACATGGCAGAGCATCACAAAACTTTCTAGGAGTGACCTCGACTGTCACTATTTCTACACCCTCCAGACTGTTCCCCAGGTGTCACCAAGATGGTTAAATCAGGCAAAACTGCTGCTGGATGTAAGAGACCCCTTAAAGGACTTCGATTTCTCCTCAATTTTCCACAAAGCTAACTGCCAGCAGTGAGAGCTGGCCCATCTGGCTCCTCTATGAGCCATGAAGACAGTGAAAATGACTCTGAACAGCTCACAGGGAGCTTTCTCCAGCAGAGAGGCTGAACTTTCATGCTGCAACAGCTCATTTCATGATTCTCCAGGAAGAGGTGGGCTACAGCTGGCAGCTGTAGGCACTACAGGCACTGTTCAGAACATATTTCCCTATCACTGAGTGATAAGACCTTACAAAAAAAAAAGTCAGAATACTATAAATATGCAGTTTATGTTACTAAGGCACAGTCAGGCTAGTTCAGTTTCAGACCTTGCATCAGCCAAACACAACTTTCAGACATGAAACATTTATAAATGTCTGCATTTAATTACAATGGTAAAACTTCTTAAAATAATTCTTTAAACATGTTAAACCACATGAAATGCCATCAAAGTTGCACCACATTTTAAAAAAAAATTACACAAGTTTTTAATTGTATAAACTATATTAAACTTTAATACCAGCCATGATGCAGTTACAACAAAACTAAAGGAAAGCAGACACAGAAAGGCTAGTTGGTGGTTGAGTGGCTACTTTCCCCACAGAGGGATTCATGGAGTGTGTTGTCAGAACACTTCAGAGAGCAATCAGCGTTTCATTTGTTTGGTTAATGTATTCATTACTGCCGAGAACTGTGCTATATATAAAAGGAGAATAATCAAGAGTCATCTCTTACATGCTTTTCTCCCCATCCCATCTCCTAATGAATTGTAAATCATTTAAGTTATGAATTACTTAACAATTAACTTAGGATAGTTTATATATTTTAAAATCTGTATTTATAGTTTACAACAAAATAAAAAATTAGGATTTTTAGGACTGCCCTGTTACCCTTTCCTTTTGGGATAGTTATATGAGGATCTTTGTGAAGAAAGCGTTGCCATCCAATAATGTGTCCAGATTTGGCATTGCTGACATTGTTTTGACACAGTGATTTAACATAAACTGCTGAGACCGTTTATGTAACATCAGCTACATTTATAAAAGCAGAGAGGGATAACCCAAGAACTCTTGCTTGATTTATGTACAATTTACTCTCCAAGAGTGCAACCCTAAGAAATCTGGAACGTCACTGTCTTCCCATTCATTTTTAAATAGGAGGTTGTATTGATTTCAGCCAGTTATAGTTTATATCCATAGCCAGTACAAGTTTAACACATTACGTGGGAACTGATGGAAAGGAAGCAAGACAGGTCTCCTGCTCATATCTGATGTGCAGTATGAGGTTCCAACAAAAGGTGAAGCTGGAAATGACATCTTAAGAGGTAACAAAGTCTTACACTGATTCAGACTGTAGATTATATCAGGATTTTGTCAGGTGGCCCAAAACAGAGAGAATGCAAAGAAACACAGAAGTGTTCTGCAGAGGCACTATAACAAATGTCCTCCAAGGAGCATTTGATAACACTTTGATTATTAGACATGCTAGTAAATGCACATCTCACACTGAAGCACCCCAAAACTCTTTACAAGACAACATTCTGTCGGGGAAACAGCAGACTAGTTTTGCCAAACTATACACTCCCATAAGGTAAATGACCTTCCGCCCCTTTCCTGTCACCAGCTGAGAAGGGGGTATTGGGCTAATTAACATATCTTTATAGTCCTGACACATCAAGTATGTTTGAAACCAGAGCATAAACCCAAGTCTAATTTTTGCTACGGGGTTTGATAATTTTGAAAAGCTGAACTGACACAATTTGAACTCTCCTAAAAGAGCAAGGACTTGGAGAAGAAGGACTTGGTGGTGTCGGTTGAGGAAAAGCTGGCTGTGACCTAGCAGTGGCTGCTTGCAGCACAGAAAATCCAGCTGTGCCCTGGGCTGCATGACAAGAACCATGGCCAGCAGGTTGAGGGAACCAATTCTCTTCCTCCTCTCTGCTCCTCTGAGACCCCACTTGGAATATATAATCCAGGTGTGGAGCCTCCAACATAAGGATGTGGAACTGTTGGAGTAGGTCTGGAGGAGGCCACAAAGATGCTCAGAGGGCTGGAGCACCTTCCTGTGGTGACAAGCCAAGAGAGCTGGGGTTGTTCATCCTGGAAAAGGGAAGGCTCCTCTTATAGCAGCCTTCCAGTACCTAAAGGGGCTTACAAATAATGCTGGAGACAGAGGTTTTACACAGGCATGTAGTGCTAGAACAAGTGGAATTATCCTTAAAATGAAAGAGGGAATATTCATATCGGATATTAGGAAGCAATTCTTTCCCGTGAGGGTGGTGAGACACTGGCACAGGTTGCCCAGAGGAGCTGTGGATGCCTCATCCCAGAAAATGTTTGAGGCCAGGCAGGATTTGGCCTTGAGCAACCTGGTCTAGTGGAAGGTGTCCCTGCCCATTGCAGGGGATTTGGAACTAGATGATCTTTAAGGTCTCCTCCAACCTCAACCATTCTACAACAGAAATTCATGGAATTTTTGTTCCAGTAGCTATTTGAGCTGTGTTAATTAAATGTTCCAGCATTACAATAGAGAAAAATGGCACAAAGCCACACAAAACAGAAGTGGCAGGGAAAGGACAAAAAGGGTTTAAGTATAGAAGAGAATGTGTCTAAATGACACCACAGGACTGGGTTTGTTGAAAATAACTTGGATGGAGAACAAAACAGCAATTGGAAGACAAGACAGACCTGTAGTGACAGATGCAGGCTGGGATTTTAGGGGAGTTACATCAGGAGTGAAGGATGACATACAGTCTGGTTTCCTTCTTATTCAAAGATGATACATTTTCTAGTTGGACACAGCTCTCCCAAATTACCACTGTGGTTTCATTATTGTTTGCTAAAACAAGCAGAGTTGTACTTTGCCTTTTGGAGGTGAGGAAAGGAAAATGTCTTTTCAGTTTCTGATGCTTTTGTCCTATTATGTGGGGCATGAGAAATTGGGCGCAATCCTGCAGGTCTATCCCCAGGAAAGTCATCCATGTGAAATGTGTACTACTCCATGCAAAAAAGTTACCTATTATGATTGAGATGACTTTTACTATTATTATTATTATTATTTTGGAGTCATGGTAAATGCCTGGATAACTCTTTTCCTCCTGTCTTCATGCAATTGATTTGTTCCAGCGATTAGAAGAAAAATGCCAGTTATCTAAAAGGATATGTTGAAAATATAGCAATGTCTACAGTCTGACCTGCCTCCACCTGCCCACCCATGCAGCTACCTGTATCAGGAAAGAGGTGACTAAGCTTTGCTCACTTTTGGGAATTTATTTAACATGACTGAATGATTCAGAGAAAGAGAGATGTGGAATAATAACAACTTTTAAGGACAAATGCAAAACAAAGACATCCATTCAAAAGATGGACATTCTTTGGTATGCAACATAACGAGGTTGTAAGATATGGTCTTCTCCCTTCTCATCTTAAAAGCAATTTTTCACTCCTAGAGTTATTTATGCAGCTAAAGAGATCCACTTGGTACCTCTGCAGCACCTTTTTTAAAAACTGCATCGGGTCAAGAAAAGCATAAAATCTCTTCTGCATTCCTGATTAAGACTTCTCCATGGTCACAGAATAAAAGCCACAACCAGACCTTTTCTCCCCGTCACACTGTAATAATAAATCCTGTGCACAACTGTGATAAAACCATGCCAACCCAAAAATCTCTTAGCTCCACCCTTTTCTCCTGAATGGGGAAAAAGGAAATAGAAACCCTACATTGAACCTCAAAAATATTTCAATGTTAAGAAATCAGCACCTGTGGGACAGATTAAGACCACAGGCAGGTGACAGTATTAGACTCTAAAATGCTACAACTGTCACAAAAGGAGAACTTGATAAGTTATCAAAGCACTAAGATAATTTTAATGAGCAAAAAATGAATAAGAGCTGGATAACAGGTTTTGGTTTATTTTGTGGAACACTAAACCTGAAGTCCACACTCTTGTGGGTCTAAAGCCACTTGTCACAAAGATCCTGATGCTTTTTCTATCAGGCCAGCTCCACCTTGACTAATGTCACACTGCCAGAAACTTAAGCAAAATGGATCAGCTTTTTGCAACACGCTGTTCCATGAAAACAGAAACAACAGAATATAAAACAACGGTGACTTTTTTATAGTATGTTTTATTTATTTACTTTAGATATTTTTGTAGACCTGGATTCAGGAGACGAACTCTTACCAGGAGAGACACTTGGGTTAGTATTTGCCTACTGCAGACATGTACTTCAACACTTCAATAAGAATGTTGGGTTGAATCCTTTGCTCATGTGAAGACGTTAAACCTGCCAGGACAATCTTTGTACACGTAAATGAAATTTTGTAAACAGGTCTGGCTGTTTTGCACTCAGTTTCCAAATCTGTCAGACCAAAAACCATTGAGGCAATTTAAAAAGGGCCTTATGTAATGGCATGAAAAGAACATACAGACTCCACTAACATCCACACCCAAGTCACTGGACGTCTTAGCTTGCCAAAAAAAAAAAACAAACAAACAACCAAAATCCCAAAACAAAAGCCCACAACAAACACCAAAACCCCAAAGCCCACCACCCCTCAAGGTCTAAGAACTCTAAAGTTAGATTTAGGAGCATAAATTTCGGCATTGAAGTTTTGAAAACGTGTCCCTCCACTTTCAAAGAACAGAAACCTGACATCATATTTTAAATCATTTCCTCTTAAATAATAACATAAACTAATCCTGACTCTCCGCAGGCATTAAATTAGGTGATCAACAGGCAGGCTTTTCATCAAGCAGTGCTTTGAACAACTGGAAAATCCTACTTTTTATTAAACAGTCTGAAAATTAGTTACCCATTTCACTTCTGTTCCTCTCTTCTTCTTTCATAAACATAACTGGAAAAAAAGGCAATAAAAAGGAATCTACAGAGTTGGTCTTATCTTTTACAGTAAAAATTCCTTCCATGGTTTGTTATACACATATGCACACAGATGTTTCATCAAATTAGCTTGTGGGTATGCTCAGATGTGTTTAATGTCTGGCAAATTGCAATGTCTGTTTATAACAAACACCAAATAGAGAACACAGCAACTTGTGGAGTCCAGTTCCTTTAGGAATGTAGAACTGTGTCTCAGGAAATTGCATTCTTGTATCTCTGTCTTTGAAACCACAGCACATCCTCCTGGTTCATTTGACCTCAGAAAGGCCCATGCAGCCATAGTTCATAAGTTCTTTGAATTAAACATTAACGTTTATTCAAACTGCCTTTGGCTCATGGAGCTCAGCTGGTTAGAGCACAGTGCTAATAATGCCACACTGGTGTGGGGTTGATCCCCATAGGGCCACTGACTGACAATTTGGACTTGATGATCCTTGTGGGTCCCTTGCAACTCAGAATATTCTGTGATTTTGGCCTTAAGAAGAATTGCGCTGCTTTGCTCATTTCTGATGAGGGCTCAAACAGAGAATTGAGACAGGTTTTCAACATCATCCATCTCAAGGTGAATTTGTGAGACCAGACAAAAGGCCAGCATGAGAAAGAGGTGAAGGAAGGTGTCATTTGTATCCTGGAGGAGACAGGGAAGCAAAGATATGATGACAGCCTTCAATAAGAAAGAAGCAGTTGAGGAGATGATGGTGATCTACATTTTCCATAAGCACTTGCAGTAACTTGGGAGAATTGGGCTTAATTTGCAAAAATGTTTTCTCTAAATATCTATGTATAGAGGTTATGAAACACTGGAAGAGCTACCTAGATGGCATGCAAATATTCCTTACTGGGAATTTTTGTGACCTGACCCAGGCATGTAAATTCCAAGCAAGGGACAGTTTATGTTTTTTTAATTTTAGAGACATCCTGCCACAGATCTTGCTTCATGAGCATTGCAGGGATTATCTCAGGTCAAATTACTGAATTTTCAGTTCCAAGGGGAGAAAGGCAAGAACTCCCGAAAGTTCAAGAAGGAATTCAGTGTTACATAGACTCTACTGCTCGAGTGAGCTTCTCTTTGGAGAGAGAAAAAGCAGCCAAGACCAGGCTAGGAAAGGGCTGATCATGGAAATCCACTAGCCATAAAAAGCAAAGAAAAAGCAAAGGGAGTACTAATCAAGGCTACTTTCCCAAAAGCAAGATCTCCCAAGTTCTTAAGAGTAAAATTATCGGGGAAACAGAGCTCCACTCTTCGAATCATGGGTCAATACATGGATTGCAAGCATTATTTGATCAATATTTGTTGTCATATGGATTAAAATTATCTGAAGGACTGTAAATCACCCCAAAGGGAAAGAAAGGTCACATCTCTCCACCTCTCAGCAGTGCCATGCTCAGGCTGAAACCTCACATTTGTATCTAAGGCAATCTTAATTCCACCTACAAGCATCAGTGGCTTAACATTCACAAGCATCACAAGATAATGAAGTCACCCTGGACTTGAAAAACAAAATGCAACCCTTGTGTAACAAATAATAAATAGGCATAATTAAATACTCTGGCAGTATTTAGGTGGAGGAATGAGATGGAGTGGCAGGGGACAAGCTGCAGTACCAAAGCACTTCCACATCCCTGTTAGGTGGGTGCCCTTACTCAAAAGGGGCTTCACAGAATCTTGCACTTCTCTACAGGACATAAACCAACATCAGTTGTGCTGACTTTGCCACAGTTCTTGCCTGCAGTTGGTCATCAGCTCATGCATTTGGACACAAAGAATAATCATACTCTTCATTTTTCCCTGGCTTACTCAGATGCTGTTCTTGTCAGTATTCTATAAATCAAACAGTCTGAGTTCCTTTTATGTATTTATCTTAATAACTAACAGAGTATGGGCTACTTCCTCTCTCATTTACAGGTGCACTTTCCCTTTGGTGACTATATAATATCTCTGTGGAACATATCACCGTGACCATATAGAAAAGAGAAGCAATTAGTTTTGTGCATGTAAAGCTGTCTCTCCAAGAAATTCAAAGAATGGAAATAAGGAACATGATGTGCACAAAGGCATGAACTCTTTTTTTTTTTTCTTCAAGGCTGCACAGACCCTCAGACCCCAACAAATCAGGCCTTCCTCCTCTTTATCAAGTAATTTCTTTTACAGTTAATAGGACTTATCACCAGAAAGGCCAGAACAAAGTTATTTGGCAAGGAGTCACATGAAATGGGATAAAATGTGACAGAATTTAGCTCTGAAGTCACTGCCTCACTAATTTACAGAACCTGCTGCCTAAGCATACTAAATACATGTGCAGCAAACAAAGCATTATTTTGATTTGAATGAGTTCTCCCTGTGACATAATGAGGAATGAAATATAGGACCATGTCGTTACGTTTCCTCTTTATTTGTTATTCTGATGGCAGTTTGTGACTTGGAGAAATAGGCATAAGAACTGAAGTAGATACCACCCACCATTTGATAAAAGTAGATGTTCCAATTCCTGATCACAATTGTAATATGGGAAATAATTAAAAAAAAGGCAGAACAGAAATAACTATTACTTTCATAGCACCTTTTTTGAAGCTGTCAAAGTGAATAGCAAGTATTTATTAGTCTTATAACAGCCCTCTGAGACACTTCAGATAAAATATTATTTTATGCAAAGAATTTTATACTACCACAACCAGTCAAATATGTGAATTTCTGTATAATATATAAAATTATTTCTGTTTTTCACTGCCCTTACCCATTTTTGGGGTGATTTTTATTTATTTTACATAATTAATTACACAGAGTTCATGTATTTCTGTACCGACTTCTAACAGCTAACTCCAAACTGAACAAAAGTTTATGGGTATGAATCAAAGTATACGGACTTTATTGAAACAAGTACAGCATGAAATAGCAACCCTTCTAATCCCCCTGGAATGCAGCAGGTGATAAATGCCACATTTCTGCAGAATTAGAACCTCTTGCTTCTCTTGTGGGGAAAGGGAGGGGAGAAGGAGGTCACCTGAGGTGACAGGAGAGGAATGCAAGCAGAAAAGCCAAAGGCTCAGGAGGATAAAGGGAACTTGAGTGGGACTCAGAAGACCCATCTCATTCAACTCAACCACATCAGTACAGGCCCTCTCAGAGTCAGTTAACACTTGCTCTACGCAACCAGTTAAATAATTCCATGTACTCCTTGAATAATCCTAGGAAAAGCTGTAGGCACAGGCAAGTAATGTTAACAGAGGCCCATTTTAGACACCACATACATTTGTAATGCATCTGTAGACCCAAGCATATTAAATGTCAGGAATATAATCACATTTTCCAGCTCAAATTAACGACAGAGCTTATTACAGCAAACGCAAAGGCTAATAGGGAGCAATATATAATCTCAGGTTTTTTCTCTTAGTTTTTGGTTGTTTTTTTTTAATTACTGTATTTGCTTAATTTTGATGAACTAGAAGAATGCTAATCATTTACTTAATATTATCCCAACATTCAGTAGTTTTACCATGTGACAGATATCCATTCTACAGGTGCCATACAGGCAGGTTGTCAGCCACAGATGTTGTGCTGTTCACAAGCCCATAAGTACTTAACACACTGTTGGTTTCTGGCCATGTCACTTTTATTATACTGCACTTGCCTGAAGATTCCTACCAGAGATTTAATTTCTAGCTGAAGAACTGGAGTTCATAGACAAGAGGGCAAAAGCCTCACCCCCAGGGTTAGGCCAAAGATCAGGTGGGTCCTATCTGAGCTCCTGGGGTGTTAGTGCCTCTGGTCCTTCAGGCAGTGGCCATGAACCTGTCCCTGATGCTTCCAGAAACACACTGCCATGGCTTAGCCATGAGGGCACCACCCTGGATAGAATCATGTGACTGACTATGGCACCACAGAGTCATCCTTGTAAATCAGAACCTCCCACGGAATTTCCAAGCCAGCTTTTGTCCTTGCCTTCCCCAGGGAGAGGTTCCTGGTCAGCATCTGCACCAGGCAGGGTCCTCACTGTCCTGTGGTCACTACAGCAGAAAGAGCAGAGCTTTCCACACGCTGTTGTCTCCATTTTAGCTTTCACATTTCCCTCTCCCCACACGCATTGGGCAGCACTCACAGCCACATCGTGGTCTGCATATACAGCATGGGGAGCCCTCCAGCTTTAATGCTGCCTTGGCTGGGTGCCACACACCCCCTGGAAGCATCTGCATTTGAATTTAAAAGGGTGGGTGAGTGACAGCAAAACTAGATTCTTCTTCTGACAAGGCTTTGGCAGATCATTGGTTGTCATCAAACCTATTGCGTTTCTCGCTCCCTGCCAAAACTTCCACCTACATGCCTGATGGCAATTAGTCCTTTGTAGGTGCTAATGAATAAAAGCAGCATGCACACTTTACAGACTTAAAAAGAGTATCCCAATCCATATATTAATTCCATATATAAACTCACATGCACACACAGTCCCCCCCTTCCTCTCTCCACATGCCACTGTGCACCCACACCCAAACTCGTGCTTCGAAAAAAAGCAAGTAGCAGTAAGATGATCATCCAACTGTGTGCAAGGAGGATTTTTTTCATGAATCATTAGCTGTTTTCCCATAACTCATCTACTGGGAAAAAAAAGTATTGCTTTATGAATGCAGAAGGCATCCTACATTTGGGATAATGAAGTACATTCATTGCATGCTTGAACCTTTCAAAGGTCCAGACGTTTCACACACTCCCTCTAATTTTATTGTGGTATCCAAAATCATCTGGGATATGACAGAATGACATAACCACCCTTCAGGAAAATACACCAACAATTTCCATAGAAGGGAAAATGAATAAAGTAGGGACACCAAGAGGCTTCAGCAGCACAGCACTTTCAACTTGACCAACTGAGCATTGCTTCCATGTTTGTGTAATTCTGGTTTATCTGCTTTATGTCCATTTCAGAAGAGAAGGTATCAAAGCACATGGGGAAATACCCTCTAAGTAAAGCTGGTTCAAGGGTCATTATTAACATTTCCCATCAGCAAAGGTTTAGAGTTTTATTCAAAAGCAAGCAATTTTGCAGAACTGCACCAACTTCAAAACCAAAAATTTAGGGGCAAATACTGCATTTTGACTTTTGTTTAATCAGTCAAAACTGATCTAACTGAATGCTACAAAAAACATTTAAAGCATGCTGAAGATGACTGCACACTTTTTTCTAAAATTATTCATGTCGCATGAAGTTTTAGTTCTTGATTCAAGTTTGCAACACTTCTTCAAAAAAGGGAAAATCCCAACCACTTTGTTGAGTACTCATGAATTAATCAGAAGTAAAGCATTCAGGTTTTTACTATGACATTTCCAGGCCAGATTTATCAGTCTCCAAAAGGCTTCTGAAGGTCAGCTTTAAGTCAGCACAGCAGTGCTTCAGCCTCACTACATTTCAGAGGGTTTTACCCTTCTCTGCATGCAACAAAATAAAGAGCTTTTCTCCGCCAGTCCCTGGCCACAGAGGGGCACTTGGCCTCTTTTTCCTTCTGTTGCACCTGGGAGAATCTTTTGCTTTGCAGATGGTTTTCACCCTTGCAGGCAGCAGAGGTGAAGGGAGGGAAGGGGCAAATGTCAGTAGGGACCCTTCCAAGAGGCCTTAGCTCCAATGTCCTCCTATTTTAGTTTCTCAATGAGCTCTGAGACTTTTATGCCAATACAATAGTTTCTAGAATTATTCTGAACTGCGCAGAGAGCCATTTTTCCATTTTAATTTCTTTCAGCCTGTGAGAGGATCACTGATCCCAGTCCATTATGATCCATAGGATGTCCATAAGTACAGGAGAGACCAACAGTTCACACACACTATTTTTT
This sequence comes from Sakesphorus luctuosus, assembly GCA_013396695.1. Taxonomy (NCBI): domain Eukaryota; kingdom Metazoa; phylum Chordata; class Aves; order Passeriformes; family Thamnophilidae; genus Sakesphorus; species Sakesphorus luctuosus. The sequence continues at coordinate 209,169 of VWZD01004081.1, read as the reverse complement.
TTATCCCCTCTTCAAAAATTTCCCCTCCAGGTTCCACCTGTAGTTGAGAAACTAAGGCCAGAAAGTCTGGTCATTTCTGTCTGCTGTATCACATCAGCTACTTAAGCAAACATAATAGCACCAGCACAGCACTGATGCCAAACCCCTGAATGTCCTGAAGTACCATTGCACTATCAGCTCATATTTCAGGGGCACACAGGACCTTGCTAGCAGGGTAAGTTCAGGAACCCACAACTGTGCACTTGCAAACCCATTCTTCAAAAGTCCATTTCCATCTCAGATGTTGAAGTACAGGGTTTTTTTTCAAATAAAGTTTCAGTAATATCCATTGGGGAAACTGCAGTCATACAGGAATGGTTGTGCCCGCAGGTGAATCCCACCTGTGGGACCTGAGGACAGGTGAAGTTTCAGGTGTTCCTGATGTTGGATCTCTGCTTGTGCTGCAGAGCTCTGGGAATACCCAAAGCTACAGCACATTTCTCAGAGTCCTTACCTAGGTGTTGCCTTCTCTCAGCCTACAAGGCCTAAACCCTTTAACTTTTATTGCTCCACATTGTTCTAATCCTTGGGCTCTCCCTCCCTTCCCTGGAAGGACATTTCCCACAGGCAGAAGGAGGGTTGCAGTGCTGCCAACAAGGCAGGGCTCACCCAGCAGGGACAGCAGCAGCCTGATGGGCAGAACACACCACTGAGAGGAGAAAAACTGGTTTTCCTGAAATTATCCCAGGAAAATTTTCTTTTTATTCAATGACTGTTTAATGTAAAATGCATTAAAAGCTTAGGAGCAAAATGTGAAAACATATGGAGTGAAGATGTTTAGGCAAATTGGCAAATACGTTGTTACCTCCCTGGAAAGTCTTACAAAAGTCTTTGAAGCTCCTTGGATTTAAATTTCCCTCCAGCTTTCACTGTCCCCTATTTTGTTCTAGGCAGCTTTGGGAACACAACTGCTCAGAATACCCTCTTTCATAAGGTTTTTAATATCCCCCGAGTTCCACTTATTTTAAGTATTGTTAAATTATCAAGGTCATAGACACAATCCTAATGTTTAAAGAAGAACTAAACTTTTAACCAGCACATCTTAACACTCTTAGGGGAGTTTGGTTGTGGCTGATGTCTCATCTGTACTCTCCATTGAGAATCCCAAAATACATGACTATATTTGTAATCTCCTGCTCTTCTTGAGTTGTAAAAGTTTGCTATTTTCTCTCCTGATGAGCAGCTGGTAAAATGGAAAGACACAAAATGTAACAAAGGTAAAGACGTATACGAAATTAATATTTCAGGAAATTAATTTATTTCAAAGTACTTATTTTTACATGATTCAATATAACCTCATGCCCAGTAACTGCTCAAACTGACTGACTTGATGTCCACATGCTTTCTTTAAAAACAGAGAACTTCTTTGTAACGTTCAAAACACAAAACTGTGCTGGAATAGATGCCTTATTTGAGCAAAGTACCACATTCCTGTAATATTTAAAACAATGTTTCAGTTTAACCAAGATGCAACTAATGAGTCAAGAGTAGGAAAAGTTACCACGTCTATGTTTTTATTGACTACCTGTGACATGACAGTGAACCACCCTGATAAATGGTGCTTTTTAACAACTCATGGTTGAACAATATCTTTTGCTTTCTTAGTTATTAGTTTAATCACTAGCTTTGCTCACAGGAGTTACCAGCACAATGTAATGAGGTGAGGCTGCAGTCTTGGGCTAATATTGTCATTCTAATGATTCACTTATTCTTCTGTCTTATTTTTCTAATCTTGATCTTATCCCCTCTGCTTTGAAACTTTGTGAAAAACCACCTATTCTAGTAGCTAAAAGAACCCAGCCCCCTGTGAAGAACTTAATACTTTTAAGTCAGTTTTTGCTTTTCTATTTTTTCAGCAGCAGCACATCTGTCTCTGAAAGGTTTTAAGTCTCTTTGTAACTAATATGAGGAACATCAAAAAGATTTATTTGACTTGGCTCAGTTAAATGCTTTGGTTTCTAATGCTTGTTCAAACCTCCTGGAACTACAAAAATAGATGGGGAATCTCAGGATGTTTCACTGTTTTTGTCACCTCCCTATAATCCAGGAGGAAATTTCACAAGAGTCCTCTTTTATAGTAAACTGACATTTCTGTTAATGGATATACATGTTAACTGCAGACTTAGCTGCAGACTTACAGTGGCCAACTGAGCTGTAATCATCACAAGACCTGGAAAGGAGATAGAGGCCATAACAAGCCATCCTTATCCCATGTCTGCTCCTTTGTGAGAGAAAGTTTAGCTTGAGTCTAATCCAAGAACCCAGGACTGTCACGTGGATACAGTAACAATGATTTTTTTTCTCCCCCCCCAAAAAAAAAAAAAAAATTATTGATTTTTATGACCAACATGATTGGGCATTGAATCTCCAGTGTTTACTGTCCAGATGTTTTCTAGGGATTTAAAAGTACAATTTAGAATATACTTTTTCCCTAGGTAGCACATTTTCCCACTCAAATGACAAAATCATCACAGTTTCTTTGCAAAGAGAAAAAACTCAGGCCTCATATGCTGGAGAAGACACATGGGGAAGAATCAGTACAATGGTGTCATGAGGTTGCGCCACGATTTTGTTCACTCAGCTTACGAACAAGGATCATGAACATGTGTTGTTTGGTCAGAAGAATGTAATGTCTAAGCACCAAGACCACCTACATTGACTATGGCAGAGTTAGGCATGTAGGCAAGACATATATATATATGTATGTGTATATATATATATATCTCAGGTTCATAGGTTATAAGGAGTAATATAATTGATTGGGTTGGAAAAGACTTCCGAGATCATCAAGTCCAACCCTTGGGCCAACTCCAGTCCCTTTACCAGGTCATGGCACTCAGTGCCATGGCCAATCTCACTTTAAAACCCTCCAGGGATGGGGAATCCACCCCTTCTCTGGGCAGCCCATTCCAATGCCTGAGCACTCTCTCTGGAAAGAATTTTTTTCTGCTCTCCAGCTTAAATTTCCCCTGGCAGAGCTTGAGCCCCCCGTGCCCCCTTGTCCTATTGCTGAGTGCCTGGGAGAAGAGACCAACCCCCCCCTGGCCAGAACTTCCCTTCAGGTAGTTATAGACACTCTATAGTTATTTTCTGCATATAATATCAAAAGAGTCAATAGGTATTCAAGAATATCTAAAGATTTATAAAGGTGGATAGGCACTGATCAATGAGAATGCCAGAGAAACTTGGGTAGCTTTACACCAGGTGAGGAAACTGAATTTTTTCTGAATAATATTCATATTGAGGAGCACTGCTGATGATTCTTACTGTGAAAACTCTGAGTTATATCCTCTGGTTTTACCTGTAGAGAAATCTGCCCCCTGAATACTCCTACCCAGCAACTGTACTGGCTAATTTCACACTCAGCTGTCAATGGCACATCTCACAGTTATAATGAGATTGAAGTTACCTGGGGAAGAGAAGGGGACTTGCATCATCTGGATATCTGAGGTGTTTTGCACATTGGCAAAACAGAATAACAGAAAGGGAAGAAAAAAGGAAAGTTCTTACAAGAACATTTACATTTATTTAAATCCATCAGATTTCATCCTAACAGTTTTCACATGCCCTTCCAGGTATTTGGACTGATTTTCATAAGGTTCAAATGCCTCCACCATGCCTTCCATTAAATAGGAACACAAATGCCACCAGTTGTTTTATAGTCACTAATGCCTCTTTTGTCAGAGCTGTAAAATACAGCATTATTCAGGGACTCATTTATATAAGCCTTAGGTACATTAGCATAGATGCATATATTAAAACATAAACAAAATGAAACAATAAAACCAGGGGGTTTGTCTGTTAGTGACAATACCTCCTGATGAAAAGCATTCTCCATTTACCTATTTCCAGGACAGATCTTGAACTGGTATGGCAAATATACATTCCCCAGCCTGCTGAGGTCAGAGCTGGATTCACAACAGAATTCAAATGCTCTGGGGCACATCTGGCTCACTGCAAAATACCTTAACACAAAGGTAAACTGCAATCTTTCAACACAGTGCAAGTCGCCTCTAATCCCGGTGTATTTTTACTTAAGTAATTGGAGCTCTTAAAGAGCTCAGTGCACAAATCATACAACAAATGAGGTAATTTTCTTAACAGAGGTATATTTTTGTCATTAGTAGAAATACCAACAGAATGTCTGTTATCACCAGGTGAGTCAGCAGCAAGGAGGTGTGTCATCCCAGGAACTGCGGGGTATCTCCTTGTTTGGCTGCATTATCTACTCAGCTTCACTCAGAGGAGTTGAGAAAAAAAAAATCAACAAACCATTCTCTGAGGGCAGGAAAACCCCATAATAGCCCAGGATGATGAAGAAAGGAAAGCACGTCTTGTGTCACCGAAGCAAGACAGCCACCCGAGTGCGTCCTGTGTAGTGACACAGAGGGATTTCTCAGTAAGAAAACCCCATGCTTGCAGCTACTTCCAGTGATTAACTCTGCCTCACACAGGAAGCAAGGATAACACATTCCCTCCTTCCACCAGCTTGGTTATTTTAAGTATATCAGATCCTCTTCCTGTTTACCTCCAGGGTAGCAACAGCAGCCACATAAGACAGCTACAAACCCTTATTACACTGGATTTTTCCTTCCTCCAAGTCAGAATGTACTAAAAGCTCCGTGTTTGTGTTGTGAGTGGCAGCTGTCTGTGGATGAAAAGGGAAGTATTTCTCTGCTTGTTTTACCATATTTGGATACCCCTTGAAAAAGTGTGGGGTTTAACTTGTGTTGTGACATTTCAAAACTCTTCTGTTAGGAAGGCTCATACTGCCCTGGCCTCACTGAAGTCAGCAGAGCTCGTCTGGACAGGAGTCATTCCAGCACTTAAAAGCATAATTCGAGACCTGCGGTTCGATTTCCATTTGGCACTGGCCAAATGTGGTGACAAGACTAGTCTATGGTTTCAGATCTTATTTCCTTTGTTGCCCTAAAATTACTTAAAAAGAAGTGTCTTCACAGTTTTCCTAAGAGCAGACCTCATTTTAGAAATGTTCAGTTCAGAAGGGAGGAGAAGGAGGGAGACAGTGTGGTCCAAAAGCTGAAGCTGAAGTTAAACAAATGGAAATATGCACAAACATTTAACAAGAAGAGCTTATCACCCGTGGAGCAGCTAATCCTTCCCCATTTTCTGTGTTTGAATATGGCTTAGATCTCTTTCTAAGAAACATGCAGCCATTCCTGAGCTCCCACAGTGTGATACAGATCCCACCAAGTGCAAGCCATGCCAGGGAGAGGAGCTGCCGCCCTTGACAGCAGCACCTATTTCTACTATTGGGTATGGGAGGGGTTAAAAAACAAGTGCATGGAGACACAGAGGAAAATTTAGTCTCCCTTCCCTCAGGAGACAATGTTACCCACTGGGCTAGGGTGATGCAAAAACATTTACCCAGTAGAGAAGCTAAAATACAAACCCTAAAACATCTTGAGAAAGTCTGTCAGCAGGATACTCAGGAGGTCTTACTCAGCCACGAGTCAGAAGTAACTCCCATGGAGGGGTTTGCTAAATTTGCTCAATACAAATGACTAAGAGAATAAACTCACAGGTCACTGCTCAGATCCCACTACCAATAAAGGTAAAATTAACTGCATGCCACAGAATCCAAAGCTGTCTTCTTTTTGTGAGTGACAGATGGCTCCTGGAGTGGAGGCTTGGACTTTGGACCATGCTACAGAGACCGGTAATGAGCTTTATTTTGACCTTCAAAATTTGACATGGGATGGGCCATGGGATTCTACCATCAATTCTACTTATCCAGATGCCATCAGAAAAAAACCAAAAAAACAAAAACCACAACTTCTGTATTTCTAACTTTTTTCTTGTCAAGAGGCCATAATGGTAAGTGGCTCAATATTTCATTAATCATTTTAATTGGAAAAATATCTGAGCATATATCAGGATCTTGATTTCAGTGTCAGCCAATCACCTCAGTCCTATTAGTATTAAAAGATACTAAACTGATCATTCTCAAAATATTCTAAAAGGAGATGGAATGTTTGCTTTTCAGCAGAAAAAAAAAATCCCTCAGAATGGAGCTCCTCTTTAAAAAATAAAAAATTATTTTAAAAAATTATTTCTCTTTGCTATCTCTTTAGGTATTTAGCATAAATACTAACTTGAGGTCAACAAGAGTCTTCAAAGAAGTCTCTGATAGAAGTATTTGAGCAAAATTTCATTCAGTTTTCCCAGGAGCTGATATTTTGAAACTGAGAACCCAAAGATAAATACAGAAATGATAACTTTGTGTTAAGTTCATATATCTGTGTGCTGGCTCCTGAAAGTAGTAACTAGCATGCTATTCATGTAAGTGTATGTACAAATACAGTTCAGTACATTTAGTTCCCATAATCTCTTGTCAATAAAAGAATAAATAAAATTTCCTCATATTTTTCCCAAGCAAAAAGGAAAGGAAACTTTGCTCTGGGACAAACCAGAGGGATATTTTGAGCCCTGATGAATATTTGGGTTTTATTTAAATATCAATGCCTAAAATTAAGTGTTTCAGGGAGATATTTTGCTTTCACAACAAAAATACTATAAATTTTCCCTTCAAATTATACATTGTTGGAAAAAACATTATACTCCCCTCTCCTACAGGAAGCGCTCACTGAAATTCTCCTTTTTTCAGCCAAACGCAGTCCATGTTTATTTCTTTGACAGTGACATACAAAGTGCCATACCACTGATCACAGAAGCAGATGAAACATTCAGAAGCACTGAACTTGAGGGAAGCAGAGGGGCAGGCACTGGTCTATTCTCTCAGGTGAGCAGAAACAGGGCCCAAGGGAACAGCAGGAAGCTGTGCCAGGGAAGATTTAAGTTGGATGTGAAGTAAAGGTTCCTCACCCAGGTGGTGTTTGGGCATTGAACAGACTCACCAGGGAAATGGTCTCAGCGCCAAGCCTGACAGATTTCCAGCAGTGTTTGGGTTGTCTTGCCCGGGGCCAGGAGTTGGACTCCATGATCCTCATGGGTGTCTTCCAAATCAGGATATTATATGATTCTATGAATATGAATATGAAGGGATAAATATTGCAATACTGAAAAGGCTGCTTTCCCTTCTCTCCTCTCACGGCCTTGCTGTTGTAACAAGATTATTATCTATGTGCACTTTGGCTAGGAAATGGAACTCAGCTCTTTTCTGATATTGGAAATCCTTTCCATAAAGCTTTGGACTAGGCTCCAAAGGAATCCAGCTTGAGAGTGCTTTCCATTCAGTAGGTACCTCTCCTGCATGTCATAGAATCGATCGGGTTGGAAAAGACCTCCGAGATCATCAAGTCCAACCCTTGGGCCAACTCCAGTCCCTTTACCACATCATGGCACTCAGTGCCACGGCCAAGCTCACCTTAAAAACCTCCAGGGATGGGGAATCCACTCCCTCTCTGGGCAGCCCATTCCAATGCCTGAGCACTCTCTTGGTAAAGAATTTTTTCCTGATATCCAACTTAAATTTCCCCTGGCAGAGCTTGAACCCGTGCCCCCTTGTTCTGTTGCTGAGTGCCTGGGTTAGTTAACTAACTGTCCCAAGTATCAACACAGACTGAATGTACACCAACCACGTCCCACTGTCTAACCCAGGAGAAGAGCAAACACTCCCACTAAGGGGAATTTTACTCCACAAACTGGCAGCAAAACGAGACACCGTAAGACAACAGTGTGGTTTGTCCCAGGGAGCTGGGCTGCCCTGAGGGGCAGGTGACAGCAGGAAGGCACAGCAGCACCAGAAGGACACACAGAGGCTCCAGCTCTGCCCTCTTCTTGAAGGGACCCTCTGCCACGTGTTTGAATCCTGCACCGTTTGAGCAGGGAGGGAAAGGCTTCAGACTGCACAATTAAGCTATTGTAATCACCCAGGGCAGGCCAAATTACACAGAGCAGCTCTGTTTGCCTGGATCCGGGTTTATAAGCTGCATTCTAGCAGCGCTCCAGCACACTGCTCTGCAGAAGGCTCTGGCATTGTTTCCATCACAAACAAATCTTTATGTCCTAAATTCGTGCTGGACGGAAACTTGGCTTCCAAGGCCTAAACCTAAGAATTACATTTGTTTGTTTAAACAAATTTGAGGGAAAACATACTCGGCCATCTTTGTGTTATATGATGACAAGATGATTTAGATTTCCCATAAAAGATATAATTCTTTTTCCCTCCTCACACCAAACAATGATGCTTTCTTATAGCTGGACAGTTGCTGGCTAGAAGAACAAAACTATCGAGAGAAGCCAACTCTCAGCTGTATTGATTAGGGCAGCAGATGCTGAGCACCTCACAGGATGTGGTTCTTCCTTTGGAAAAGTGAAGACAAAGGTTTATCTCCTACATTTATGAGACTGCACTTTCATTTCTCTGGTGCTCCTCTGTGAAAAGCTAAATTGGAATTGATGTATTTTCACTGTATTTTGTGCTATTGGAATGACTTTGTCATCCTTTAACAGAGCCTGTTCACAAACTGCTACTCTAATAAGCCATCTTTGAAAGGAAACATCCTAAGAAAGATAAAATTGAAATATGTAAGAAATGCAAACAAAACTCGATTTCCCCCTTTTTTTACACCAAATTATTACTTATGCTTACATAGAGTACTATCAAAAGAAAATTATGATGGCATTCTACACCCAACATCAAAACAATCAGATGTTGTGTAAAGTCCTTGAACTGGTATGTACAATGTTTTACTTATGTCTTTGTAGAATAAGTGAAAAATTGCTTTATATATCAATTAATCAAATTATCCCTGAAAACAAATATTGTAGCCTAAATGTATTCATCATTTCCTCTGCATAATGCAGAACTTATGTCATGTGGTGTTATCTACAGGATTTCATACATTAATCCAGTCCCACTAATAAATGGCAGTGAAATAACACAGAGCAATAGAGAAGTTTGAGAAAATCATAAATTCCTAGTAAAACCTTCTTCGAAACAAGAGACAAAAGCAGGCTTAGTAAATGTTTCACTCTCATTCCTGCTTTACTACCTATTTTGTCTCCAAGCACATTTCATCCAGTTGAGGTCTAGATTCCTCAAGGCTATATCAAAGAGGAGAACAACCAGACCCTTCAGAGAACACACACACATTCTCAGAGAAGTACACTGGATGATGCTGCATAAAGCTGCCTTTGAAGGTATTTCAGACATTCTCCTTTTGAATGTCTAAACCCCACTGGTACCTCTAAAAGCCACTGAGTCAGAAGACAATCTAAGCTCACATGAAAATTTTAAATTTCTAAAATATAAAGCTTCACATGAAAAGCTGCAGCTCTTTTACTTTACTGAAACCAAGTCTGTAGCATACAGGTACAAGCAAGACAACCTACCAACTAATTGCCTTTTCCAAATTATCTCTTAAGATTTAATTTCCTGAATATTTGTTCTTGGCAGACTCAGAGGAACTCAGAAACACAGATTAAACAAACCATTATACGCATAGACACCTGCTCTGCAATGATATACCATTAACAGAGTCAAGTCTCAACAAATTATTTTGTTTGATCACTGTTAGGTTTAAGCAAGTGCTTGCCATGTAAAATAAAGCAATTCTGAGCAGTTTCCATTATGAAGTTGCCTGTTCTTAATGTCATCATTCACTACAGCAGTGGCCAGAAGTAGATTTTCCGTCCTGACCAGATTGCAGTTTACTTTTACAGAGTAATTATCTATTATTCCCATGTATACTGTTTGTTTATAGGTTCAGTACCACATGCTTCTTTCTAAACAGAAGTGGTGGTATTTGCTGAAGACAAACCAAACAATGAAGAAATACACTGGGAGTCACTGAAAGTCTCACAGTTTAAAGATCTTCAAGCCAGACATGCAATTGCTTTTGGACAGAGGAGAGAAACTAAGAAGCTGCAGGGTGAGCTAAAAAGCTGACACCAGCCAAGAAAGAAAGGACCTCGCAAGATGTTTGCAAAAGTTTACCCAACTTTTCCAAGTCACTAAGCCCTGGACCTCCCACTATGCTTACAAGCATCTGTCTAAATTCATTGAGCCCCCCACACTTCTCTGACTTTGAACACATACTCAACACTCTTCCCCTCACAAGGGAAGTGCCTGCACACCTCACCAGCTTGCTGTGCCAAAGCACTCTGTGGGCAACTTCTTCCCAGTCCTACAACTCTTAAAAAGTACCACGCAGTGTGTGCTTTACTCATCAACTCAAAACACTGAATCTCATTCTTCCTTGGGACCTTTTCATATTCCATTCATTTTTCTGGCTGGCTTCCACTAAGAATGCCACAGCACTTCCCTTCAGAACCAGTCTTTAGTTGGTTTCTCTGAACTTCCACCACTAACAACCATCACTTTCAGAAGCTGTTTTCTTCCCCTATTTTCCTCTTCCTGTTTGTTTTTTCTTCCTCAAAAAATTAGACAGGGAGAGCAATTGATTTTTATCTTCCTCAAAAACTTCTCTTATTATCCATTGCAATACTTGACTCCTTACTGCATGCACTGCTTGGTGCTTCTTCCTGAGAAGGAAAGTCAAAATTGATACAGCTGATATTCATCTCTCTCTCTCTCAAAAAAAAAGCCAATTTCCCTTTGTGGGCTGAAGTAAATATGTACACTAAATCTTTCATCACTAGCTAAAATAATTCATTACAGTTTCCCACTAAAGGGAAACGAGGAAGGTGAGCTCTATGTGCAAGCAGGACAAAGTAACACCTGGAGATTTGACATGATCAGCCCTTAATATCTGAGGAAACAGGGCAGAATGCAAGGCACTTTCCAGTCAGACTAAAACTAGCTCACAGCAGCTCTCATTGATCTGCCCCTCCATGTTTGTGTTGGTGCCACATGTCAAAAAAAGCCAGTTTTTAAGTTAAATTTGAAACAGCAAAAGAATACCTTAATAAGAAGCATGTGTGTGCACACAAATTCTTGTCACAAACTGGCATGTGGAGATCACTTTCAATATTCAGCATCTCAATCCTCTGCAAACATTTAGAGGGAAACATAATGCATGAAGTCATGGGATTCAGTAAAATCTGTGGCAAAACTCCCACTGAACTTCAGCTATCATCATTCTTCCACTCAACCTCAAGTTAATGTGCCTTTTTGTTTATTTTTTTGTTCCAATACTTTCCTGTAATGATATTAACGCAGAAGAAATAACTGCTTGTCAGCAAGGCTCTGAAGAACTTGGCCAGTTCTGTTTCAAGGCATTCCTGCAAGATTCTTCTCTGCTTTGATTAGAGGAGATTCTCACTTCAGTGTTTGGACCCAAATCAAGAAAGAAATTTCAAATTCTGCCCACAGACTGTTCATGTACAGCATCTGAATTGGAATGAGGTCATTCTGCCTTCATTTTTGTGCCTTGAGGTTTGTCACCAGCTTCAGAAACAAAAGCTGTAGCAAAACTGAGCTCCTTTCACCTACCTTCAGGACCAAATTACCTAACATCAGGAACTACTTACACTGGAGAATACATGCCAAGAGTTATCACACAGTGGTATCTGAAATGGAGCTTTTATTTCCTCTTTTAACCCTAAGGAAATATTATGGTAACAAAATGTCATCGCCCCTGGAAAGCACTGACTTTTACATGACGACCACAGGGTCCATTTTTGGACCTGCTTGTCTGAAATTCATTACACTAACCTAAGATTGGTGGGTTGTGTTTTTTTTCTGTTGTGTACTAAAAAATGGGAATCATAAAAGCTTTATGACATGTGACATTGACAACAGAGGCTCTGAAAAGTTCCTCTAAACCGTGCAGCTGTAGCCCACACTAAGAGAGAGTAGTATTTACAATAATGTTTATTTGTGGATTTCTGAAAATCAGTGGTCATTTAATTTCTATCGCTGCTGTAAAAGAGCCTGTGTGTCCTAAAAAAACATTTCAAGTCAGAACCAGTGAACCTCTGAAATTCTGAGCTCTGTGAGGGCCCAGAACTCAGCTAGCATGTCAAACTTCTCTCTACTGCCTATATAATCCAAAGATGTTCCCAAAGCTCTCCCAGAAGCACCAAAATCACCACCACCACAGTTCTTGCTAATTTCTGGTTATTCTTATTTCCTTGTCACTCCCAGTATTTACTTATTCCTGTTCTCCTTAAGGGTGTTTCCCTCTGATCCATCTTCCTCCATGTTACAGAACTGATCAAATAGAGAGCTGTGACATGATTTGTCAATCAACATGCACACGACATTCAAAGGCTGTGGCAGCACAAGCAAGAGTTCCTGCAGTGTCAGCCCAGCTAGTGGCTATGCAAAGGTCATCCCCAACCCTTGGAATGGAAGGTCCATTGATTAATTTCTGCATTCACACATATTTGAAGGGCAGAGAAGTCTGGCAGCCTAGAGAAGACCTTTGCCAACTTGAGCACAGGGAATCTGGTTAGTGAGTGTTCCTGTAGACCTGTAACTACACACAACCCCATTCTGTTTGACTTGCCCCCACCCCCACCTTGGTTCTATTTTCCAAATCAAATTTTAAAGGGTTGGATTTGACCTTCTCACCCTGAGAAACAGTGAAAGAGCTCAAGCAAGAATACCTGGCCAGTCACACTATTAAAACAAAAACAATTACTGCCTTATTTAACAAAACAAGCCACAATCTCAAAATGGTAGAGGCCGCCTATTTTGTTAAAGTCTTAATAGCATATTTTGTGGTTCCCTAAGGAATAATTCTCCTTATTCAGAGAAACACTTATTAACCTTCATAATTTATTTGTGGCTTCACTAAATACGCACATACTGTACTGTGTGGCTATTAATCCTGGGAATGAACTTATTAATGATAGGTTCAGTTTAGCTCAGATAACCACACAGATTTCTGGATACCTTTCTGAATATGTATCAACTATTTGAGACTAACTGCTACACTTCTTCCCAAGTCTCTGTTATATGGCACACTGTTTCTAATCAACCCTCCCAGAAGGTCCCCAGTTTCCTCCCATCATGTCAGGTGAAGTGTCACCTCAACCATGGGCTACCTGACACCACAACTTGCTGATTTGATTTTCTGGGATAAAACCTCAGCTGTTAGCCAGAAGGTCCTAGAGTAATGTGTTGTAGTCCTAGACTTTGCCATCAAGCATACATGCTGCCTCTCTCCCATAACATTTGTTTCAGTGTTCTTCCTCTTAGAGAGGACTAAAAATTGTGGGACTATGGAAATTACCCTATCTGGCTGCTATAAGTTTTGTACATAGCTAGTCTATGGTAAACCTCATACAGCTTTTTTTACTTCAAGCTTGGGGATTTTTTACAACTACCTATTGAACCAAGTCTTTTTTGACACCTTGCATTTTGATATAGGATCTTATGTCTGTCTCCTATCCCTATCACAACAGGATTCTGAACCCGCTTAGGATTTTAGACACAGACATTATTAAATATAATGATTTATCTACAAAGTGGTTTTTATATTTCCCAGAAATGTAATCTTTCTACTAAAGACAACAAACACCCAAATAGTGGGGGGCCAGTCCCTCTACTAATGCCCACCATAGTCTGTATTTTGAATACTACTTATGTTTTTGACTTTTGCTGCTGCTTTCAGCTAGTTCTTACAACTGAATATGAAAAATTCCTCCTTAACTTATTCCATCATTTTCATAAAATGAAGAAACCCAGGACTAATGCTGTTAACTTACAGAATTTACTATCATAGGGATATTTCTGTGGAGCCTGCAAAGGGAACAGCCATACCACGGCTATGTGAGCAATTACTGCTTGAAGCAGAACTAGCTTTAGAGAGAGCTATAGTTATTTCTAGCCAAATTGTGACTGCAGTAGCAGAGGCTAAAATAATTGCTCAGGAGGCTCTAGACCATGTCCAAGCAGTTCATTCATTAACAGGCATAAACTGGCCTAAGTGTGGCAGGCAGAGTGGTGGTAAATGGAGCACATTTGATACATCTAGAAAGCACCATGCCATCTTAATACCCTCTGATACTCCAAAGTCAGGCTTTGATTGTGAACCTCCACTGTGTGTTGCCAACTCCACTCTGAAATAAAACCACGGACTGCAGGCAATTACTGTATCAAATTATGTGTATGATAAGGGTGAGATAAAAGAACCACAAAACTGTGCCTACAGTTGCCACACTCAAAGACACTTGAAGACCTTGGACATTCAACTTCCATTAAAACAAAACGAAAAACTAAGCGAGCAAACTAAAACACACTAAAGCACCTGGGCTTCAAGAGTGTTCTATTTAAAGAAAAAACTTTGAAAACATGGCCGGGTGTAACCAATGTAACAGACCTAACAAAGTTTGCAAATGGTCTGAAATAGCAGTACTGAAAGACGTGAACTGCCCTATGTATGTCAACAGAGAGTTAACTAATGGAACAAGTGCTTCCCAGGACCGTATCGGCACCATTGCAATCTAGGCATCAACTACTAGCTTGGCTCATAGGATGGACCAGGGAAGGACAAGAGGAGGTCCTGTTACTGTCATCTTTGTCTGGTTGGATGTATAAAGGAGAGATGAGCAAGAGGAGTTTTTGACTGCCCTTGGGAAGAGAAGAAAGTTGGCTAGTCTGGTCTAATACGGAGGCTACTTGCTTCTCCTGGCTGCTCAAGTGCTTGGCTCTGGGCCACAGGGCTCACCCAGCTGCATGAGACCAAAGAGCCCAGTGGGACCAAGCAAGAGCATCCTGCTGCTGGAAGTGAAGCACTTGATTTTGTCTAAGGGACCAAAACCAGTGAGCTTCTCTACAGGCTGGGCCAGCCAATACCACCTCAGGGTGAATAAGCAGGACAAACATGCTGTGTAATATGTTCAAACACAGTATCTAACAACACACACGAGCCCTGAAGGGAAAACACTTTCACAGCTTGCTCAGTGGAACAGGTTGTCTGTGGTGGGGAGGGCAAGGGAGTCCTTGCTCACCAACAAATCACTTCACCTTGCTGAACAGCTCAAAATACATTAGTGAGTAAAGGGAGAACATTTGAGGATCCCCAACCTGCAGAGAATGCAGGAAGATCCCCTGACTAAGTGTGACAGGTCATCTCTGGCTGGCAAAGTTGCAAGGGACACTGCTCTGTGTCTCATTGAGCACCAAAGCCAGATGCCTTCAATTTGCTCAGAAGCTGCTTAGACAGTTGGCTGGAAGAGCAATGGCTCAGAATCAGATTCAAGTCCTAGGAAATCCTGTTAACTTGCCAGAGACACGAGAAAAGAGCTGTAACACTGTTGGCCCAATTGCATCCATTGTTCCTGACACGGTGTATTAGGACCTTTTGGAACAGCATCAGAGGATTTAGACTGCTACTGCTTGTAAGAGACTCCCCAGCCAATGCCTAGAAATAAGCTTTCTTTCTGCCTTGCTTCTATAACCATGCATCTATAAAATACTCCTGGGTTGCCTTCACTAGGCACCTCATTGGAATACAAGCCTTGTTAGGTAAAACCTCCAAGAATCAATTAAACGGAGGTGACTAGTTCTTTTTCCTCTGTTTTCACTAGCATAGTCAGTCACAAAAATGAAAGTAGGAAAACACAAATGTTTTCCTAGAAATGTTAATTTTTAGCTCTGCTTTTAATTATTTGTTGTCATCTCTTTAAACACTTTAAAAACTTGTCTTTGATGTGCTTTGGATTGGGGGGTGGTTATCATTCTCAATAAGAATTATTTTTGCCATTAGAAATGTATGCAAAACTACTCTGACAAGTTATATTGAGTAAAATATATAAAGTCTGCAAATACTTGTTTTATTTATATCATTGTAATCACCACAGCATTCCTGGTGGACCTAAATATAAATGGAACCTTATATTATAATTCCACAAGTTTGTTATTTTCTATAGCAATCTCAAAAGAGGGCTTTCTGACTGAGATCTCCTTGTACCACTATAACAAACATTCACTACAATAAAATAGTAACATTGTTGTAATTCATAGAGATATGACATAGATTTTTACATATCTGTAAAGAACACACAACAGGACAAGGCCAAAGGTTTTTCCATAGGGTTGACTGTGGTTAAGTTTTGTTAATAAATATATTAAATTGTAAATTTTATTTAACACAACTCACATTCTCTGTCCTCCTACTGGGAGGACAGAAATGGTCTTTCACTGACTTGCCCCACTGACTGTGGTATAACAGGGTCATGAGCAACGCAGCCTAAGTCAGTGGGGAAGACTGACATTTCTATTTATTTACAGAGGATATCTTCCTTCCTCTGGTCTGCCTTCCTCCCTTCTTCACCCCCGCAGTCTAACCCTGCCCTGTCTGGTACGTGGGTATGGTATTTGTCTTCCAAACATAACAAATACAAGTTAACATTCACCAACTGTGACTTATCTGACAGCTCAGCACTCCGTTTCAAGTTGTTCACTGTTGCAACTTGATTTCCACAAAGCCCTGCGTGGTACAGTGGCATTCTGCCAGGTCAGAGGCTCCTCCAGCTCTTTAAAATGGGAATTTGTTAAGTTTGTTGAGCTTTTCCCTCCTCTTACTATGTTCCTTATACTAACGGAAGATAACGTCAAATGGTATTATTGTAGGGGAAAAGGATTCATAGTTCAGCAAAACTGTCCCTCCATTTTCAGTGTGAAATTTTATTGCTCTGTTTGGCATAGGAATTGACTCAGTTCCTCTCCTGTGAAGGTGTTGTTTTACTAGTATTCTTCCCTAGACTAGAATAAGAATCCTTTTATACAGTTCAGGTGTCAATTAGTCCAGTACAGAGGTAACATCGTCTCCCTCTCTCTAAACAGACTTGTTTCAGACATAGTAGGGCCTGGGACCAGACTCGTGCTATGATCAATTGCTTCCTGACCTCAGCTGCACCATAGGAACTCCTTTTTTATTATTATTTGAAGAGCCAATGTGTTTTATACATTTTTCCTTCCCCCTTTTAGACTTTGGAATAGATCAAGGACTACTTGAGGGTCACAATGTAGCAATCCATAACGACAATGACAGCAACAAAAATTAATAAGAACTTTTATGTTCCTAGATGTAGATTTTCCACTGTGGCAAAAGGTGTCTGCAAGTGCTTGTCTAAGACAGCTAATAACAGTTTATTTTATCAAATGTCCACTTGTATTTGTAGAAATTCCAGGAAGAATCAAAGCTTCTTAATCCCTTGGTAGAACAGCTAAATCATCATAAGCTAAACTCCACACTCTGGAGGCCTTGGAGATCTACATGGTGATGATCAGTTCTTCTCTTTGTTACTGGCTCACCCATCTGACCTTCCTACCCAATCACCTCACACCAAAACCTGCAGCTTGCACCCCCAGACACTCAAATCTGAAAGTGTGTACTATTTTGAATCTAACTGTGAGACTGGATTAGCAGGCTGCGGTCTTCTCTTGGTTTTAATGCCTTTGCATGACTCCAGAAATGTAAATCAACCTAAAAACCCTTTTCTGTACCCATTGTGCTCTACCTCATGAATGGCTGTGGTATTTTCTGTGCTGCAGCTTCCAGGTGGCATGTGCAGAGCCAGATCTACACCACATTCCTCTCATGCTTCTCTAGAGAAACCAGTGAGTCAGGGGAACGCACCAGTGGATGGACCATCACTAAACCAATTTCAGGATCATCCCCTAAGAAGAACTTCCTGCTAGTCAGAATTTCTCTTTGGAAGTTGAGTCTTAAATAAGGACTTTCCCATGGATTTTGAGAGATTACAGAAAGCAGAATAAAATCCTAGCTCTCTTCTCTGAACACATGCAAATGAAGATAAATAATTTTCCAATTGTATATTGCTTTGTTCTGTGCTATTGGTTATTGTCTGGCTATTTTCATGAAGCCTGAATAAGGAGCAGTCCTTGTTGGCTCTTTCTATCTGTGCCCTCCCTGACAATGGGGAGAGAAGGCTTCCTCTGTTGGAGTGGAGTGTGTGCCTGGTGCTGCTGCACACACCTCCCACTTGGAGCTCTGTCTTACAAGGATGCAGTCACAAAGACTCTCCCTCTTGTGTAACAATAAATCCTCTTCTGTTGCTGGGGCACCTGTCCTTGACAGAGGCAGAGGTAGGAATCTGTTATTACCTATAATTTCATTCCCCCAGTACCTCTTTCAAAACGCCACCTCCTGTCTAATGGCGAGATCATACTGTTGTTACTCAGATCCAAGGAAAAGAGCAACCAGCCCTGACTCACTTTTTTTGCTTGGTCCTTGCTTAGATAGAGGAGGACTGAACAAAACCTCAGTGAAGACCTAAGGATGTGGCCCATGGTGAGTAATTGTCTCCACAAGTACAAGTCACTGAGGGTGGTGCCTCACCATCCCCTACCAAACCCTTCCGTCTCTCCAGGGCAGGAAATCCTCACCCAGCTCCTGAAGGAGCAGGGCACCCCCTACTGACCCTGCACCAAGGAGACAGGCGGCTTTGAATGTCCTCATACCCAACTGAAAACCCCCAAACATATCAGTGGAGCTCTGATATATAGTCCTTTGTTCGTTTATGGGCGCATTTCTTTTCAATTTCCAGAGAAAGAGATGCTTCTCACATCTCAAGAGCTTCCTAGGTGGAAAGAGATAAGACTGCTCTTTCCCATGCTCTTGGCACCTTTGGGGAAATTGCCTAAAGTAACAACTGTTGCAGAAGAGGAAAGATGGCTTTCATACATGGCTGCTCTGCATTTCCACTGCTGTCATAGTGAAAAATTGGTCCAGATAATTATTCTTCATAACAATTAGAATAATAATAGTGATTGGTATGAAGACAGGAAAAAAAATACATAATCCTTCTCTGTAAGGAAGTAATTTAGGACTTTGCCCAACTCAGGGTTGAAAATACACCTGATTTCTGTATGTTATATCATTTGCCCATGTGGGATGCTGCTGTGGCAAAGAATTACTATTGTTCAAGTGTAATCTGGCCATGCCCTCCACTCCAACACTTGCACGGTCTTCTCCCATCAAGCAAAGGAAGCTTTGGAAGAAGTATCCAGCAAGGCCATAATGCCTTGGTATTTATCCAGGAAATAGGAAAAGAGGAGGGTTTGTCTGTCTTAAACTTGGTATGGAGCAATTAACTTGAGGACAACCAATGTGCTTGTAAATTCTGAAACACTCCACAGCTGCCAGGTCTCCAATAACCTTTGGAAACCCAGATGCACGTTTTAGTATTAACACTGTCAGCTTTCTACCTGACATGCTGGAGATATCAGAAGAATCCTAAATCCTCTCTGCTTGTACTCAACCTATTCCAGCTGACTGAACATGAGCCAGCAGTGTGCCCAGGTGGCCAGAAAGGTCATTGGCATCCTGGCCTGGATCAGAAACAATGTGGCCAGCAGGACCCAGGTAGTGATTGTTCACCTGTTCTCAGCACTGGTGAGGCCACCCCTCAATTATTGTGCTCAATTTTGGGCCCCTCACTCCAAGAAGAATATGAGTTTATTTATTTGTTTAACTTGGAGAAAAGGTGGCTCAGGGGAGACCTTTTCCCTTTCAACCCTTCCTGAAAGGTGGGGAGCATTCTCTTCTCCCAGGTAACAAGTGACAGGACAAGAGGAAAAGGCCTCAAGTTGTTCCAGGGAAAGTTTAGATTTGGTACTGGGAAAAATTTCTTCACTGAAAGGGTTATAAAACGTTGGAATAGGTTGTCCAGAGAAGGAGTTGAGCCACCATCCTTGGAGGAATTCAAAAGATATGCAGATGTGATACTTAAGGACATGGCTTAGTGGTGGACTTGGCAGTATCAGGTTTGCAGTTGGACTCATTGATCTCAGAGGTCTCCTCCAAACTAAATGATTCTATGATTCCTTCATTTAGGAGAAGACAATCCCAACCCTTACACGTTTTGGTGTATTCAGCACTCCTTACAAAGGCATTTAGAATTGCCATTTTATTTCACAAGTGACATTTCTCCCCTTACTACATTAAAAAACATAAATACATAGAAGGTTTAATATCAAACACAGTTTGATATTTTCTTGAGGGTAATATTTCTATTATTATTTTAAAGTGGAAAGTTTCAAAGTAGTGGAAACTTCCAGCATTATTGCTCATGGTTTTCAATTCAAGATAATTTTTGTTTTAGAACTGTATGCAAAATTGCAGAAAAACCTTAGAGCAGAATATCAAACAAAGCACTGTTAAATGTTATGTTAAAGACTAAAAAGCTGTTTGAACCATGAACATGGCAGATGGAAAAGAAGACAACCTCTTTTGTGAAGATCAGTCAAACTGAGGGTTTGTCTGATCTCTGCAAGACAAATCCGCATTCTCCAATTCAGAAAGCTTTGTATCCAGTTCTCACATACTTTCTTCTGGATGCTGTGTTTTGTTTCAGTTAGGAGTACTATTCTCATGATGGTTCAGACACCAATATTTGGACTTGATCAGCTGGTGCTGATTCAGTAACGACTCTCAGTACTGAAACTGATATCAGAAGCTCACCAAGCATCGGAAGAGAACTTGAATGTCCAGGGGAGCTTACATCACAGAGAAGAGCAGCAACATCTACAGGCATTTAACATCCCACTAGGTAGTTGCATTAACCTAATCCTCAATGTAAGCATCATTTTTTACAGTCATCTAAAACACATCCAGATTGAATGAGTCCCAATAACTCAGAGCTGTGTACTCCTCCTCAGGTTATCCCTGCCTGGGAGGAAGGAAGGGGCATTGCCCAGCTAGCTGGGAAATCTTTAGAAAGCAGTGCTACCTGGCCATGGAAACCAGAGGCAGAACCCAGAGGCTCTGCACAACTTTGATAAATAGAGGCCATTTGCCTTCAGCGAATGGAAGGTGGAGCCAGTGCCTTGGCCCACTCTTCAAAGCATTCCCCCTTTCTGACTATCATTGCCTTGGTCTTGCCTGCATTCAGCTTGAGCCAGCTGCTCTTCATCTAAGAGTTTGTTTCCTGAAGGCATTCCAAAATGTTATGGCCAGTGTGAATATACTGCTGGATTAGACCACCTAATAGCCCTGTGTGCCCTTGAAAACCTCAGAACTGCTGAAGTATTAGCACCCACAAGGTGCAGCTGAGATTACAGCCCATTCAGATCATACACAGGAAGACAGACCTGGTCTGAAATAGTTTCCAGAGAAAATTAAGAGAATTAAAGCAAAGGCTGTGGGGATATAGGATGGCTATGGAGTTCCCTGGAAGCAGGGCAGAAACATCAGGTGTGGGTCACCTCCCCATCACTCTGGCACTTATCTGCACTCCATAGCACCTCTGCCCAGTGAACCTCATGGAAAGAAAAAAAAATAATCTAAATTTACATCTTCTGAATCCTGAAACTAACTCAGTCATAGAACTCTTTTTGCCCTATAGAAATTCAGGTTGTCTCAAATGAGACAATTTTAACAACTGAAATTATTTGCACCAAAAGTCCACGGTCATTCTGTTTTGTGCAAGACCTGCTTTTATGAAAATATTGCAAGTACCTCCAAATATATTCAGCCAGCAATGTTCCTGTAATCAGATTACTTTTTTCTTCTTCTCCAAGAAGATACTCATTTGGCCATTTCTTGAAAGCCTGTGCATTTTCAAAGCAGAAGCAGCCAGTGTGATCAGACAGTCTGACTTCCTACACTACAGAACTTAAAACCATCTTCAGAAATCTTTGTCAAGCCCAATAACTCTACTCAAGTCAGAATTTCTCCCAGACCTTTGGCAAATTGAAAAAGCTTTCTCGTGGTCTGTATTAGGTCACTGAATCACTGCAGACAAGAAAAACCAAAGCAAAACAAAAAATAAGGAAAGGAATAACTAGCTCCAGTATTCTAATTCTCACACACTCATTGTACATAGGATCAGATTGTACTTGAATTTTTCACTGTGCAATTTCCTGTCTCATAGAATTAAATGTTAACCAGTCAACTAAAGCTTTAATGAATTCATGTTCATAATGTGCACAGATTAATATCAATAGTCACCATGTGCACATTGTCAATTTTATGTTTTAACTTATCAGAACTGAGAATGAGAGGACTCTTAATATCAAGCTCATCCATCAGAATCATTAAATCTCTCCAATATGTGCCTGCTGCTATTACATCTTTTCCTGGGAAATTCTTACTTTGGCCAGAAGTGACCTATGGTAGCTGTGACACTCTGGCTGAGAGGAAAAGGCTCTTGACATGAGAAATACAATGAAGAGTGGTAAGGAGGCACTTTGGGGTCTTCCATGCATCAAGTCCAGTCCATCCACATTGGCTTAATCTGGCTTGACATCTCCCTGACTGACTTCCAAGTCAATCCTCACAACACCACAGATATATGGGTCCTTTTCCGTATCTCAGTCACTGGGGAACACCATGCAGATCTATTCCAGTGGCTTTAAAACTTAAATTATGGCCCTGAGGTAGGTCTAAGACAGCTAAGCTGCAGAAAGCAGTGCGCCTTCTCATACCATCCTCTTTTTTGAACCCTAGTTATTAAGGCAAGCTTTACATTATAACAGGAAAAAAAAACCCAAACCAAACCAAAAAACAAATCAAAACAAAAAACTATTAAAAAGTTACTAGGCTACTTTAGGATTTTTACTATCTTGAAAATAACATATCTACATATGTGAAGTAGTGAACCTTATAGGACTCTGTACATGAAAAAAACCTAGTTAATCTCCACCAATAATTGAGAGTTGACAGTTTTCACATTTCTTCTTTTTAATTTTTACAATTTAGCTTTTCAAGCTTTTATTCATTTTATAAGTGAGGTATTATTCTCTTTTCAGAGGTTTCCTTATTATCCCAGGAGCCCAAAAATTAGCACTTAGAAAATTAGAATAACTGACAGCCTTGCTGATCAGTCACCAAAATTTTTAGTCAGTCCCACAACAAACATGGTAAATGACCATTACACATGTCGACAATTTCTACTAGAATATTTGCCATGGTGGGGAAATTGGGAGCAGAATCAGTTTATCTTTTTGAATAACAGCTTTCAGCACTTTCTAATTTGAATAAACAGCTTTCAACACTTTATAATTAGCCAGTAGACAAGATACACAGAACTACTGAATACATTCTATTCCCTTACATTTAGATTAAAAAACAATGGAAATGGCTTTCTAAACAGATTTATATATATTCCACATTACCCCAGGCAGCTGGAGAGCCATTATGACATTTGTTTTGTCTAACAATTGCTTTGGGATGGCTTTCTGACTCTCATTTATTTCCTATATGTTTGGCATAGATCATACTGAGTATTTTGGATGAGAAAACAACCAAGTAATGAACTCTATAGATCAAAAGAAGTAATATTATGGTGGTTCAGTGGTAGTAGCCTTGCCCCAGCTGGCACTGAGCTGAGGTCACTGTCAGGACAATGGACCAGCCTTCTTGGTGTATCAAAGAAGAAGAGCAAGGATGGAACTCTGCAAAGCACTAACTGTGTTGGCTGTAGGCTACTGCTCAGGGACCTCATGGGCTTTATTATATAAAAAGAGTCTGAGTAATAAACAATTATTTCAAGACAGAACACAGTAGAAAAACAAGAGCACAGTATCAGTGAAACCTCTCAAGTATAATTCTGAGTGAAGTCCATAATCATGGAATCATAGAATGGATTGGGTTGGAAAAGACCTCCGAGATCATCAAGTCCAACTCTTCGTCCAGCTCCAGTCCCTTTACCAGATCATGGCACTCAGTGCCATGGCCAAGCTCAGCTGAAAAACCTCCAGGGATGGGGAATCCACCCCATCTCTGGGCAGCCCATTCCAATGCCTGAGCACTCTCTCTGCAAAGAAGTTTTTTCTGATCTCCAACTTCAATTTCCCCTGGCAGAGCTTGAGCCCGTGCCCCCTTGTCCTATTGCCGAGTGCCTGGGAGAAGAGACCAACCCCCACCTGGCTAGAAGTTAATGATCAGGAATTAATATGCTTTTCTCTTTTTTCCCACTCCCAACCTCTACCAACATTTTACCATGTTTTTGAAGAGGGGTGAGAGAATTCTCAATTCCTTAGGTACATTAAATTCATATTGAGAGAATAGAGTGAACGAAAACCCTACTTCCAAAGCACCTCAAACTTTCCAAGAAATACGCACTTAGCTCCTGTCATGGCCCAATCCTAAACTTGTAACCTGGAAAAGTTCATAAAGGGACAAAAAGGATGGGGTTTGGGTAACGGAAATATTTGGTTATAAACAGTGAAAGGGTAGATATCTGTTCCAGAAACACAACACAAGACTGGTGTAATTGCAGAGACTTTTGAAGGGCCAAACCAAGGCTAGACAGCACAGAAAAGGAGTTTGGAGCAGGAGGTTGGCAGCATTTACCTCCATCTCACATTTTTCCACCAGGTCTCTCCTAGCAAGTTTTACCCAATACTTTCCCCTCGAATAATAAAATTTTCAACATATGATTTTTCAGTTCTCTGTCTCGCTCCTTCCCTGCCTCCCCCCAGGTGCTCTGATCACTGGAAATAATATTAAAAGTTCAAGTCCTGAAAACACTTAATGCCATGATTAATTTTTACAGCTTATGGAAATCCAAGATGACATATAGTAATTTTACTTATTCATGCAAGTGACACTAAGAATTGTTAAGCCAGCACAATATTCAAATAAGAACGGTGAGCTCATATTCTCAAGAGCATGGAGCCCTCAGGTCCAGCATTTTGCCAAAAGATCAAGAGGGACTCTGAATCACATTCTGCTTTAATCTATGCTTGCTTTTTTTTTTTAGGAACACATCAGCAGTTTCCTTTTCACTGCGCTATTAGTCAGTAAGTGTGAACCTACATCCTGAGTTTCTGATGCAAAATACACTTCCCAACCTAAAGCAGTTTAGCAACGCCTAAAGAGAGGAATTGCATTCCCAGTCAGACCTCCAGCTCACTAGAAAATACGTTATTCACAGAGGTGCACTTGTGCCAGTTAGAGGCTTTGCAAATACTGCTAAGCAAGTGCTCTGAGAAGCTCGGAGAAGTGCAGAAGTAATTGAGGAAGGCTGTGTGAAAGGCAGGCACAGCAGGAGGATTTTCGGTATGAAGGCTCAGGTTGCACCGGGTTTGCTGATGGCACTCATCGGAGCCGCCCCAACGAACTAATTCATGTCAACGAAACGCTTCTCCGTGTGGCCCCACGTTTTCAGTTTGCTCCTGACCAAAGCTAATTCGGGTAACAATAATTAGCTCCTTTTCCCTCAAATGTCAAACCACAGCATTTGCGCTTCTGCTTCTGTTGCCACCGGAAAGAAAGGGAAAAAAAATCCCTCCCAACCATTCAGTGTACCATTAGCAAAATACTTTAGATAAAATAAGATAAGAAAGAGCTCCAAAACCACCATAAGAGGCAGCAGAATGAACTCAGAGCCCAGTTCTGTAAACATACCCACTTTTTTCTCACGTGGATCTCTTCATTAACTTCAAGGGCACCATCAGCAGAAACAAACTGGTTCCCAGGGGCTTAGAAGTTAGGAGGGATGGGCTATCACAAAGCTACTGAAGTCTGTGATTTAAAGTCCCAACAACAGTACCCACGCTTCACAAAATACTTTCTGCATCCCCCAAGAGCTGTAAGGGCATCACCAATACCTCATCCTCTGTGGAGCAGAACTCTTCCTATGTAAAATTCCTGGCAATAGGTGCCTACTCTCCCCTTACTCCTCCCCAACACAAGTGTATTTATACCCTCCCAGGGGCCTGGATGTGCAGGAGTAAGCACCAGTTTGCAAAGGGGAAGTAATACTGGCTTCTACTCCCTCCTGTCCCAACAGCTGGAAAAAGAGCATGAACATTGTGGTGCCCTGCAAATTGTAGACCCTGTTCCCCTTTCCAGCCTGGGGGAAGCAGAAGAAGCATGACTCAGGTGGGCTTCTGAGTAGGCAGGTCCCATCCTACTCCTCCTTATGCAGAGCTGAGGTGAAAGCAAAGGTTTAGTCAGTAAAACATGGAGCAGGATCTTGTCAAGGCAGCACCTTGGTCATGATGCCCTGTCATCCAAAACTCTGAATTAGTCCTTTATCTAGGGAGAAGCCTGGATTATCCTTTGCAGAAGTATCCCAAAATGACAGGGTTGAGGGCTAATATATTCTCCTTATAGCTGGCCAGGGGACTCAGAGCATTTTTACCAAGCATTACCTCCCTCTAAAAATTGCACATAACCTCTACCATCAGTTTCCTATTTGTACATCCACAGAGAAAGTCACCAAGGGGTAGTAATTCATTTAGAGATGTTATGTCCAGGCGCTGAGCGCCTACAGGTCATTTATGAGCATACAGCTCATTTGCAGCCCATTTATTACACGCATCCATCTCACGGCCTCTCCTGGCCTTGCCAATAGACAATAGCTGCTTTTCTAGTTCTACCAAGCTCCTCATTCCCAATGCATCTGAGCATCTCAGTGCTATTAATGAACATATCCTCACAGTATTCCCATGAGGAGCCTGGATATTATCACCATTTACAGAGGACTTGCCTATGGCTATACAAGCTGTGGCAGAACTGGGAAAGAGACCAAGAAATCTGGTGCTTTAGCCCAGCACTTTAACCACAGTGCTCTTCCTCTGCTGCCTTTTATGAGCTGGACACCTGTTTGCTGGTTGAGGACCACCAAACAGCTATCACATGGTAATAAACTTTTACAGTCATGACAGACCTGAGCTGGATTTGAACCAGCATCTTAGAGGTGCAAAAGCCTCCTGTACAGCCTATTATTGGTCCCTTGAGCTAGGTATTTCTCTGGTGAAAGGTTTGTTACCCAACATAAACATGAACTTGAGATGCCAGCAGCCCCCAAAAGCAGGTATTACCATGTACTCAGCATTGTTTGGGTTCAACAAAGAATTCATGTGGTAAGGATGTGTGTCTGTATGTGTGTGTGCACATTCTCTTTTTTTTCTTTCCCAAGGAAACATTAGAAATCAACCTTAAGGATATGAACTTAGTTTAAATGTCAGCTGAAAAACAGCTGCTGAAAAGAGATATAATCCATGAGCCAAAAGAGTGGGGCTGGGAGGAAGTTGAAATGAGAGACATCTAGTTTGCTAATGCTCCTGTGTGAGGATAAAAGGGTGAGATGTGGGGAATCTTATCTGGCACGAGGTCCTGCAAAACTGTTCTGGAAGATTCGGGTTAGCAGAATATGATCTCCCCATATGGCAGGTTTGAAAAAGTGGTGAAACAAGTCCAAGCATATGCAGCAGTGAGGTAACAGGGCCAGAAGGGTCAGGCACCTGTGACTTTCGAGCCACATTAAGTTCTTCAGAAGCTGCTTGTTGACTTAGCAGAGCAGAGTTTTCCATCACATATGTGTAAAACATTTCATCCATTACAGGTTTCTTGGCTCTTCTGGCTTGATTTTGTTCATGTGTGGGGAAGTTTCAAGGAAACAAAACAACAACAAAAAAAGCTCCTGAAACACATTTCTTCTCCTGTTTCAAAATTTATCACTCATCCCCTTGAAGTGTAGGACTTGTCTCAGCTTTTCAGTGCTGCATTTTGTTATGTGTCTGAATGCTGCTTAGCACAATTAACACTCAGAGCTGCAGGAGCCTTCACCTATCACTAGGCATCTTAGGTAATGTTCTAGTACAAAACCACTAATAAATCACTGCCTTCCCTCCATTCTAAAACTTTACAGAGACAATGCGTGAACTCTAGCCACAGGCACAAAAACCCCAACTGCCTATCCCTCCTCATATAAAAATGACTTAGAGCAGAGTTCTCCCCAGATAGCTGTAATCTACAAATAATCCTCACTTGTTACAACAAAAATGACAGAGAAAATATTCTCTGTTGCAGCACAGCTGACTCCTTTACCTTGCAGTGCACTTGAGGAATGAGGAAAGGAGAGGACACGGGGGCTCTAGGCAGCTATGTGGGGCTCAGAGCTCCCCACAGACCTCAGGAGAAAATGAAAATGCAGCCTCTGAGGAGCACAGACAGATCTGGGATTACACTTGTGGCCACTAAAGGATGGTAATGTTTTCTCCAGAGTGAGTTCAAAGGCAGAATTCCTCACCTTCCATGAGCTCAGATCAACATTCAGGGTGGCAGATGGGCAAGAACAAGCAAAACGCTAAAACACCTTAAAAACTTGGGATGTTTGTCTTTGTATTGCATATATTATTCCCACAATAGGTGTAGGAAGAGAGGACCTGACATGGCTGATCCTGAATCCTAACCTTTTGAATTTCATCCCTGTGTAAAAGTAAAGGAATGCTTATCACCACTTTTCTGCCACTAGGGATTAAATTATCTTGCTGTGCCTATCCCTCTGAGCTTGTACACGATATCCCTGTCATCTAGAGTGGGTGAGGATCATCATGGTCTCTTGGCACATCACTGCTGGCCCTCACCACCATCACCCCTCTGTATGTAGTTAGTCCATTTGCAGCCTCCTTTAGGATAACAAATTTTAAAAATTGATGTAATCAATTAGTTATGCAGCACTTGAGAAAACCAGTTATCAAGCTTTCTACAGCCAAACCTGTAAGACCAGAACCCACACCTAGCCCATCCTAAAGAGCCCACTCCAGCTAGAAGAGGTGCAGGAAACACAAGCCAGACTTCATACATGCTTTTTCCTCACCTTTTGAACTACCCTGAATTCACAAGTCCTTTAGTTTCAGGAACACATTAGAAAAAAAAAAAAAAAGAGCTGCTGCTAAATGAGGTGAACTCCCTTCTCATCAGCCCCTTCCTGCATTTCTAGTTGCACCTTTTCCTGAACCATGTCACAACACTGGGTACCTTGGCACACCATAACAGATATTTTAAGCCAGTCTAGACAACGTCACAGACATCAGGATCGTTCCATTAATCGTATTTTCCCCTGCCATGACTATTACCGTGTTGTACCAATGCCACCCACAGATCAAGGTCTTGTAACAAAATTCCCTCTGATACCAAACCTCACTGCTGCTGATGGAGGTTGGTTTGCCATCATTCCAACCCTGGGGACAACAACCACCAGTGAAGACCCATGTCACAAACCACCCTCTCCATGGATGGCAGTACCCACTGGACAGACACCAGTGCAGGCTCTGCCCTTCCAGCAAATGTGAAGGGAAACCCCCAGACCTGTGAGCTGAGATCACCTACATGCCCAGCAGCACCACAGGGAGCCAGCACACTGCCCAGGGGATGGATGAGCCCCCTGACACCCCACCCAGCACTAAACCCACCCAGGGCCAGGATTAAGGCTGTTCTCTGGCATTCAATGTTGTTTGTGACAACACCCGCAAAGCATCACAAGTGGATACTATCAAGGATTACTATTTGTGTATTAGTGAGTCACAATACGCCAGATTCATAAGAGCCAGATGTCACAGCTGACCCAGACAAGGCACTCAGACAGATCCCACGCGTTTCATGTGTCAGCCTTATATCCATTCATAAAACAGCTCCTTCCCAAAATGTAAGTCTTGGGAAAATTTAAGATCATTGTGCAATTCTAAGTCAAGTTCCAATCAGTTTCTTGGGTTTATTTCCCCCTCCCTTTCTTTTTCCCAACAGTGGTTGAAAGAAAGGAGGGGCAGGAAATTATGTCCATCACAGAGGAGGATATAAAAAATGAAAAATACGGGTAGTTGGGCTTGGAAAAATAACTTCTTTTTTTTTTCTCCAAATGTTACAGCTATAGAAACAATCTCCTGGACAAAGTTAGACAGATGTTTTTTTCTCCCCCCTTCCCTCCCTTTCTTTGGATGGAGTGACTTTCTCAAGAGCACAGCTGAAAAACCTTTGGAAAAAAAGAAAAGAAAAACACACACACTCAGACTCTCAGGCGTTGGAGGTGTCTGGGGCTGAGGATTACAGAAGTTCAAATTGGCTCCCCCTGTCAAAATTACAGCTGCACAAAAGATGGTACAGCGTATCAGCCCAGGGCTCAAAAGGACTTTTTCCGGTTCTCAAGAATGATGCAGGTCTTGAGCAAATGCAGCTGAAAAAAAAAAAAAAAGGCTCTGCTGGCCCAGCCAGGCTCTGCCCCCACCCCCTGCCCTCAGACAAATCAGTAAGGGTGCCAACCTGCTAAAGGATGCAATTAAAGAACACCTCCCCGTGTGCATTTGTCATTTAGGGATGATTTACTGCCAGGGCGTACCCTTTGTGACTTCTTAGAATATGTTTTCTTAGTTTTCACACTTCTCTCTTCAGACTTGAAATTTAATATCTATTCCAGCAAACAGAGTTCCTGCTCCCTTGCCCTCTCTGTCTCGCTCTCCTTCTCCTTCCAGAGTATTGTCTTTGCCCATTGCCCAGATGAAGTGAGCTGATTAGAATTTATGTGTGTTGTCACTGAGGTGCTGTTTTAACTGTACAAGTGTGTTAGGAGGCTGTAGTGCTACCCCAAGCCCACCCCACCCAGGTGACCCTGCTAATCCCAAACTGCAGCCCCTGGCAGGTGATGACTGCTGAGGGATCCCTTTACAAGCTGCATCACACCCTGGGTTTGGGGCTGTTGGTGTGAGGTTCCTATGTGTTGCACTGGAATGCCTCAGCATCCACCAGGAGGGTGCAGGTGGAGCCAGCCCAGTGCTCTACACACAGCATGGATATTCTCAGCACAGTTTGCTGGATATTTTTGCCTACATGTTTTAAATGCCCCATTTCCCCTTCTCTTTCCTTAAAAAACACAGAGCTGACTGATTTTGGAGAGCCAGCTACATATCCAGGTTAGCAACCCCTGAACAGATACACCCACATGACATGGCCCAACTCTTGCACATGCTGCTGTCCAGTGTACAAGAGCAACACAACCTCCTTCTTGCAAAGGCTCAATACTTCAGCTACAAATCATGTTAAGGTCCTCCATAACTATTAAGCAAATTTAAATTATATTCTTCTATAGGTAAGGCAGCCATGCCATTCATTTGAAATTCCCATTTTAGTCTCTGGACAAATGGCAGCAGCCCTGAGAATACAAAGATCCTGCTGATAACTCACTAGATGCTCAAAACTACTGGTCTGATTATCTTCTACAAAGTCTTTTTCTGTGCAGTTAGTTTTAAAGGAAGTCTTTGTGATTTACATACATGGGAGCACCAGTAAATTTTGTTCTTCCCTTGACGACCGTTTAAGTCCAATAAACCTTTCTTCCTCTAAAGGTTTTCTTTCCAAACTATTGCCATTTCTGCCATTATATTATGCCAAGAACTGAATAACCACTACTGCCTTCATTCCTTCTCCATCAATAGTCCCAAGGATACTGCTACAAAAAACCAAACCCAAACCACATCAAACAAAAACCACACAAACCCCCCAAAAGCCATCACTCTCCTTCCTCACCCATCTAATCATGTTCTCTTCAAATCTTGCTTCAGCTTTTCTATTCTGGGAGGAATTTTCTCACACTTCCATGATAATCTCCACTTCTTCCTGTATCCCACTTCTGCCTTTTGTTCTCTGCCCACTTGCCTAAAATTGCTCTTTAAGTTCCTTCTGGTGTCTTTCTCACATTGTTCCAGCCTTTGAGCTCCTTCTGACAACATGGAGCTGTTTCCCATCTA
Organism: Sakesphorus luctuosus; assembly: GCA_013396695.1. Taxonomy (NCBI): domain Eukaryota; kingdom Metazoa; phylum Chordata; class Aves; order Passeriformes; family Thamnophilidae; genus Sakesphorus; species Sakesphorus luctuosus. Next base: position 177,791 of record VWZD01004081.1, on the reverse strand, counting down.
GCCAAGCATCAAACAGTCATCACCTTCTGGGAGGTGTATCAGCCTCGAGACAGCCTGTGTAAGTCAGGCATATTTAGACAGGTATATTTTATACATAAAATACTAGTCTACCCTCAGGCTAGGTCATCTTCCTGATAACAGACACATTATCTGAATATCATTTCCTCCTGAGATTTAAAATGCTGGTTCAGATTATTTGCAACTTGTTAAAAATTTTCTACATACCAAAATTTTTCCTTGTGCAGGAGAATACCTCTCATTCCACCCATGGGCAATAATAAAGCATAAGCATAGCATTAGACATACTGTGCCACTTCTCACAAGTCACTACATTTTTCACCCTAGTTCGACTCCCTCTGTAAAGCAGATGAGAGCAGCTGTTCTCCAAAACAGCACTGATAAGACATCTTATCAATGACCTTTATCTGTTTGGTCCATTTATAAATTTTTCACAGAGTTGGTATATCAGGGTACATTGCCAGGTACAGTAAAACCTTCAATCTCAGCCAATACTACTGTACCGTATCTATAACAACAATGCCATGAAAATCAATTATTATTTTTCCAGAGCTCTGAGCATGGAAAACACTGCAGTAGTGCCAAGAAGGTGCTTTGTTTGCTTTTGGTCAGGGCTGCTCTGAAGGAGTAGTAGTAAAATGTGTTGAATAAATCATTCACCAGGAATTGTTCAATCAGATCCAGCACTATTACTGGAGTCAACTGCATACCATTAAATATATTAAAACATTTACAGTCTTTATTTCAAATTATATATTCTGGATTACTCTCAAAACATTCTCAAATTAATACCATTGTGTTTTACAGTAGCTATACTGTATAAAGCATATTTTAAGTAGACTCCATAACATAGCAACAGTATTTTTCACCAGTGATACTGAGAGCATATTGCACAAGGCATATATTTTTCCTTTTTTCCCCCCCAAAAAATTATTATCCTGAATAACAAAGCTCTTGGAAACACTTGGAAATCAGGGGAATTTTCTAATGCTGTTAGCTAATTTCAAAATCAGCTTGAAAAACATAATCCAACATTCTTCTGTATCGTTTTTCCCTCATTGTTTTCTGAGGAGATAGAGGATTAAAATTGATGGTTACTGAAATTATAGATTATTAACACTAGTTATACCCATGGATGATGTTTCCAGATTCCCCTGCCACCTTCTTTTTTCAGCTTTGTGTATGAATTGAGTTCTCATGGAAGCAGGGAGGGGAAAAATCTAACATCACTGACTCAAGTCAATATAGCAGAAGCAGATGCTGTGTTAGCTTCTACTCAAATCTTTGCCAGTACTTCTGATTCAGTTTCTTATATCCTCTCCTGCACCGAGTTTTATCTCTTTCCTGATTAGATCAGCATTTGTCTTCCAGTCCAAATTATGTCGGAAAGCTCTGTAGTTTGCCAAATATCCTGTTCAAATTACAAGGACTACAAAAAAAAAAAAAAAAGGCAAGCTATGAAGGCCAAACCCTTCCCTCTTCTCCAAGACCTGCTAACAGGTCTCGCAAAGCAGAAGCATCTCAACAGTGGTGTTTAGCAGGGTTGTCCCCATTGTTCAGACCTGTGCTGTGTGTATTCACAGAGAAGACCTTCAGTAAGCCCTGCTGGATGAAGGAGAGCCAGAGGCAGGAGTACCAGATTTATCTCTTACACCGATGCAAACCGTGCTACCAACACATTACTACACTTAGCACATAGAAATGTGCTATGAAGTCAAAATAATCATGTTTTATCTTGCTGTAAAGCTGGAGATGACAAATCGCAGGCTCAGCACAACTCTTTCCTTTATATCCATCATCCATGGCCTCTCTCACATCGTAAATGGGAAGCCTACATTGGCATTTTACAGGAATACTGATACACATGCCCTCTTAAATGCTGTATACCTCTTCTGTCTTGTTTTCAGTGTCACAAAATTTGCCGAGCTAACCACTTTCATTGAACAAGGCAGAGATATGGGATCCTGGCCTGGATCAAAACTAGTGTGGTCAGCAGGCCCAGGGCAGTGACCCTTCCCCTGGACTCTGCCTTGGGGAGGCCACATCTTGAGTGTTGGGTTCAGTTCTGGGCCCCTCAGGTCAGGAAAGAGATTGAGGGGCTGGAGCAGGTGCAGAGAAGAGCAACGAGGCTGGAGAAGGGAGTGGAGCACAAGTGCTGTGGGGAGAGGCTGAGGGAGCTGGGGGTGTTTGTGCTGGAGAAGAGGAGGCTCAGAGGTGACCTCAGCACTATCTAGAACTCCCTGAAGGGAAGTTGTGGCCAGGTGGGGGTTGGTCTCTTCTCTCAGGCACTCAGCAATAGGACAAGGGGGCACGGGCTCAAGCTCTGCCAGGGGAAATTTAAATTGGAGATCAGGAAAGAATTCTTTGCAGAGAGAGTGCTGAGGCATTGGAATGGGCTGCCCAGAGAGGGGGTGGATTCCTCATCCCTGGAGGTTTTCAAGGTGAGCTTGGCTGTGGCACTGAGTGTCATGATGTGGTAAAGGGACTGGAGTTGGACCAGGGGTTGGACTTGATGATCTCTGAGGTCTTTTCCAACCCAATCAATTCTACGTAGGAAGAAACAAGTGGCATATGATCACACAGAGCCTGTGTTAATGTGTTCATTCATGGTGAACACGAGAACAAACGAGGGCAGGAGAGGCTGCTTTATGATTGTCCTTTAGTCACCCAGATTCAAACAACACCAAGTCTAAGGCAGTCATGCTGATTCTCAGTATTCATTTAGGGAAAAGACATGCTCACTGTCAGGTACTGAAGAGATTATGGACACAAAACCAAATTATCCCAAGTCAGCTTCTCTTTAGTAACCACCCCCATGAATGCTATCAACACATTATAGATGCATTACAGCTTATTCTTCTTTCCCTTAGTAGTAAACTGTGACAATTGATGTAGGCACAGACACTGTGTTGAGGACCACGAGAGATTCAGTGTATTGAACTGCACACACACAGGTTTTATACCCAGGGATGGGGTGTTATGTGGGCATGGACATATGTGGTAAACTAGCCAATAGCTTTAAAGTCCCTCTCATGGGCACGCACAGCCGGGTATCTTTTTCCCAGGCTTTTGCGTAAACTACAACTCCCGGCACACCCCATGGTGTCCCTGCAGCGTCCATCTCACAAGGGGTTGATACAATCCCTACATATCCCTCCATTTTTATTAATTAACAACCAGGAATAACCATACAGAACAATACAGTTAAGAACTTAAACCTTGGAACAACATCATTATGAATACCCGCTAAGTTCAGAACCCATTTTGAGCCTTCCTTTTTTAACCCTTTCAAAATGTTTATTGAAGCCTTTACTCAAACTAAACCTTTATTAGAACTAAATCTTTCTTTGTGAATATTTTAACTCTGAGGGAACCAGGGTCTGTGACTTCTGGTTTCTGAGGGTTTCTTTGTGTAACTGAGGTATAACATACAGATCCATTATTGAGCAACCATTGGGTCAGTGGGGTAGAAGGTATTTAGGAGACTTTATTCAGTGAAGAGTTGTGGATGAGGTATTATGGGTTGTATTTTCGTGTGTATTTAGGGTATAAATAAATTAAGGGGTTCTCACTCTTACTGACTCAAGCACTCATGCACAGTTGGGTGTCGTTTTCCTGGGCTTTTGCATAAACTACAATTTCCAGCATGCCCCATGGTGTCCATCTCACCCCTACAATAAACACCTCAGCCTTCGATTACCTCATCACCATTTACACAAAGGACCCCCAGGCATACATGGTAGGCTGTAATCCTATGGAAGCCTTCTCTACTTGGAAAACAGAACTGAAAGATTTAAAATTAGTTAGAGAAAGTAAAAGTTCATCTTTGATTCAAGAAAAATAATTCAGTATTAATAGTTGTGTGTGCACACTCAGGTAGCCCCTCCTCTTAGCCACTCCATGTGGGAGTATCATCTTCTTGGTCCCACTCCAGGTGGGATGGAGAAAACAGTACCTTGTTTTATTGGTTATCTGTGATATTACCTATGTGGTTTCTCACATCTTTTAATGGGCATGGCTCCTGTCAACATGACATGGCACTAAATGTAACTTGATATTGTACAGTAATGACAGTGTTCTGAAAAATGTTAAATCCAAAAATGTTCAAAGTCACCAGAACACACAGACACATTCAGGGTGACATCATTTTAAACACCCTCTTCCTGTAGGACCTTCACAGAACTGGCAGGTACCAAAAGCCTCACCTCCTTAAGCAGAATACCCAAACTACCACAAAGCTTAACTTTTTAAAGACAAATCACAGCAATAAAAAAAGAACCCTTTATGTCAAATGTGCCTCTGTTTTATCCTCCAGCACTGCCATAAAGAACCTCTGTCAAAAGATTAAAGATAAGTTGGAAGATAGAATCTTCAGGAATTCACCTATTGGAAGATTTTTAAACAGGAAAGTTTGATTCTCATCAACTCCTGTTGACTCTGCAGGTGCAGCACCCACCCTGCTGCTTACCACAGCTAAGACTGCATCAATATGCCTGCTATAAATGTCATATTTCCAGTACTTACATCTCAGCTGTTGGTATTTTCCTTTGGACTAGCCCTGGAAATTCAAGCCTATAACCCAAAAACATGAATAAACGCTCCATTTACTCACAGAAAGCCTCCCTTGCCAGCTACATAAACTGAGAGCTTTAGAAACAACAGCTAAAAATGAGCCCCTACAATATCAGCTTTAACCACCTGTTCATGCAGCATAATCCTGAGCATGACAATGGATCAGGCTACAATACAGCCTGATTTGAAGCAATACAAGACATTTCTGAACTTTCCAAAATTGCTTCTTGCCAGTAGCTTTTAAAAGACCTACAATCACATCAGCACAGGATAGCCCCCGACAGCTCCAAGCCTTTGACTCGAGAGCTCTCAGAATAATTTGTGCTGTGGTCACATATGTAGCCACAGCAAATTCACAGTGGTCATGGTTGCCAGACACATAACAGAATTATAAAAAGTGAGCTTTTACACGGTGGTTGCACACAAAGTCTCTGGTGGCCACGCTTGGGAATTGCTGGTTTAAAAAATACAGCTCTTTAAGAGACTGGGAGTCTCAGTTCCTCTTTGGTTCAAAGACAAGTTTACTTGGACAAGTTATCTGAGCTTGCCTTACTTGTTTAATGTGCCAGTTCCTGCCTCAGTTCAGCACCTCCCTCTGAGAAGTTCTGTGGGGTGAGCTTTTTCCATCAAGGACTGGAACTGAGATCAAGCTGAAACCCTGCACAAGCACCCACAGAAAAAGAAGAGCAGCCTTTGGAGTTAAAAATATTTACTAACTCTGTACCCGTTTTTCCCCTCTTCATTTGACTGTTCTTGGCAAAGTCAGTGCTTGTATGAAAAGCACAGTTCTTAGCTGAATCCAAACCCAGTTCCACTCAAGAACAGGTAGTACAAACTTTCTAACAGGACCTCACAGATGTAGTTCAGCACTGACCTTAACACCCGTCCCTGAGGATGGAAAAATAAAGAAATAAACCAGAGCAGTGTGCCAACTGGCATCATTTTGGCACCCACCTCAAGGATGTTGTGAGTCTCAGGACTGATGCCTAAGAGGCTTCTCTAATCCATTAAATGCATGTTCTCATATGACCTTTTGCTACTAGAGAAAACTCACCAATAAAAAAAGTGATCCCTGCCTATTCGGTCCTGAACCTTGTCACTGTGGCTCTCACTGTAATGGCATTTAATGCCTTTTAATACCAAATGTTGTGACAGTTTATCAATACAGTCACTTTTCCAGGACCTAACTATCAATTCATTTTAGCAGTTGCCTTTTCTCATAGAACAAATTATCACCAAAAATGCAAAGTATTTGCCTCTTCCAGCAACAGATGGTCCTGAGACAACAGAGAACTGAGTCTTATCAATAACATTCTCAGCTACACAGGGGGAAAAAATTGGAAAGTTTCCTGAGCCACAGGATAAAGTACCATTTACTGCCACAAGGGAATGCCTGGTGAGGTCAGAGCTCCTGGAGAATGCTGGCTTGTAATAGGAGATACAAGATCCTGGGGGACCAATTCATGAAGATCTTTCCAACCTATGGAACGTTTCCATGGGGAGAGGAGGGGAAGAAAGAATGTGATTGAGAGTTAAAAAGCAGTGCTGTAATGTAAAGGGGATTGACTGGTGGTGGAAAGGTGAGGAACTCTGGTGCCTTGCCCTGGGAGTGACAGGACTAGAGGAACCCTCCTGTGTTGCAGGAAATCCAGCTAGGGTGCAGCTTGAGCACATGATAACAGAAACCACTGGTGAAGCAGCAAAAACTCTGATAAACGAAGAAAATGCTTTTCCCAGCTGTCCCCTAATGAAGGTGCTGGCAATTTCCTTCTAAAAAAGTGGGAAATGGAAGGAAGAGGAGGAGGAGTGGGCACTCATTAAAATCCTTCCTTAGGCTGCCAGCTACACACTCACACTCTATTTATTTGCCATGGCTAGGTGGTTTAAAAATGTAGAGAAAAAGAACCAGCACAGGAAACTCAAGGCCTTTGCTTGCATGTTGTCTGCATGGACCACCAAAGCTCTAACCCAACACACACCTTTGCTCTGACTCTTGTGGAGGGTGGTAGTCCTAAAGGCCACAGTGCAAAGATATGTGAATGTAAGATCAGTAATAGAAATGTGGTTATTATTAGTGGGATTTTACCCTCTTTTGTACTTCACACCCCAAAACACTTCACTTCCCTTTGAAGCAGGAAGCCTTCTCCTGTCCTGCTCACACCCACACATCCTTGCTTTAACTCTGCTCACTGAAAAAGGGAAAGCATAGGCATTGAACACTGCTGAATTATACAGAAAATGTGGGGTTTTTCTTCTCATGGGGAAGGCCTAGTATTTTTCAACTAGCTAAAATGTTCTATCAAATACCCTGTTTGTAGTTCAATTTTTTAGAAGAATCTAAAAGTTTTTCTTCAAGTGCTATCAGAATTAAGTTATACTTTTCAATAACCCCACACTTAAGAGAAATCTAAATTCCTGTTAGTCTCCTCTCTTCTAACACCCTATAAACCTCTTTTTCTCTGACTGGCAGTAAAGCAGCTTAGTAAAACAACTTAGTAAAACAACTGCAACTTTTTTGATGTTTTGATACTTTTTTATGTAACTGGTTTCAAAGCACACCCATTTCTAGTAACTTTCTCCAATAAAAATAATGCCTGTGTCTAAGCTGAATTCAAAACGTAGGACAGATCATTGGTGGAAAATCTCCTCTCTCAGTCTTATAAAAGAAACCTTTAAAAAACCATGTTCTGTGTCCACTGTGGGTTAGTTCCTTCATTTCAAGTGCACAGCCCTGGGCTGAGCATGGCTGTACTTTACTTTTAGGCACCTGAACCTCATAATCCAAATATGAACCTGCGGTTAGTTGGCTGAACTTCCTATTTTATGGATGGAGAGACTTGTGTCATGGTGGAATCCACCATAAACAATATTATAAGGAAAAAAAACCCTACCAAAATTAGCTGTGACAGCTCTTTGTTATATGGGTCTTTATAAAAAGTATTTTAAGGACCTACCTGGACAGCTACTGAGCCTGCAAGATGCATTAGCAAGCAAGGAGGTCTCAAATGACATGGGAGTTTTTAAGATGAAATAGAGGCAGTGATCAAGGTGTGAAGAAGTGCCTTCCTGTGACCAGCTAAGACTTGTTGCTACCAGGAAAATCACCACACTGGCCACAAGCACCAACCAACATCATGAGACACTCTTCAGAGGAAAGGTGCAGAAACTTTTAAAAATTTCTATTCTGCTTGGTATCACTGCTTTAAGTTCTTTCCAATTAAAAAAAAAGTTATTGGCTTTTATTTTAATCAAATTTGGGGTTGATATTTTTTGTTGGTTGGTTGGTTGGTGGGGTTTTTTCTTTGTTTGGTTGGTTTTTTTAGTAGTCCTTTGTTCATTTGGGGGAGCTCACTGCTGGGAAGTGGCCTAGCTGTGGCCAGCAAAAGCTACCAGCCTGCTAATCAATGGGAAATGCTAAAGGCTGGGAACAGTTGCTTAATTTATTTGAGTTCACATGATGTAGTTTCTTGGCTCACAAGCCTGACTCCTGCCTTGGATTACTCCCTTTTTTCCTAAACTACTCTTTCTGCTAAATCTGTCTTTTGTGCACCAGAAACCAATAAGAGACTAACTGGCATTAGGGAAGACCCAAGTTAATTCACTTTTCACCTTGATAAAGGAATGGAGACTCCATCCATTCCTAAGAGGCTGGATTCTGCTGTTTGCCAGTATCCAACACCAAAACCCCTTAAGATGTCTTCAAAAGCAAAGGGAAGGAGGTTCTTGTTACAGACCAGCATCAAAGCCCCTAAGGCTGAAGAGGGAAACATCCACATTATCCCAGTCAGTCAGCTTCCAGCTGCACTTGTACCCAGGAATAAATGCACACAAGCTGAGTTTGCCAACTCTCCTCATGCAGAGAATGAGCTCACTGCCAGTCACAAACACATCCTTTTGTTCCCTTTGTATTTGCTGCTGTATCATTGAAGACAGTTGTTGTGAATCCCACTCTGAAGCATCATTCCCACTGGCAGCACAAACAGCCCTGACTCCCAACTCCAGGTCGAGTCAGCAGCACCAAGGTGCCTAAAAATTAGAGATGCCTCCCTGGCTTTAGCTCACAGCACTCAGAAATACAGTTAAAACCATGGCAGCTAAGAGGATTTAGGCAGCCCTGATGATAAACAGTAAAAAGGGGGTTATAAAAATTTCTTAGAGATTGTTGAGATTAATCTGTTTTTGTCTGGAAGGTGCTCAGGTAGCCTGGAGGAGAAGCAGGAGAAATCTACATATTAAACATGTCATATTTTGTAAAACTAAGCAATAAATTTCTCCAGATCTGAAAACAAGCAGCTTGGCTCAAATGTGGGATGCTGAAGATGGTTAAACTATATAGATCAACTTCTTCATCTATATGTTTTCTATATATATTTAATCTGACTTTTTTTCCTGTTATTGTGCTCACATTGCACTTGGTAATGCACAGAGTAATTGAACTCATCAGTAGCATATACTTCATATAGAGCTTTTCTTTTCTATCTGCCATACACCAGCAGTACACACATTTCTCTTAGATCTTAATCCAGTCAGAAAGGCAGGGCAATCTCTAAATACAGATTTCAATGTCCATAATACATTGATACCAATGTATCAGCTTGTGTTGTCATAATTCCTCGCAAAATATCAGCTAGAGCTGATGCAACAAAAGTGGTCTCAAGAAGACCTTTTCAGCCACTATTTAGTTTCAGAAGCTTCACTATTTTATTCAGCACAATAATGAAAAGTATTTAAAAACACTTTTAGCAGTGCATCAGTAATTGATGGACTTATCCATCCTTAACTTCAGGATATGGCATCATATTTTCTTTGGAACAACCCTTTTCAGGCAGAAGCTGAAAATGTTGCCCTGTACCATAATAGGTCTCCTATGCCACTGAATATATGAATTATCAGAAAGGTGAGAAGGATGAGTATGTCTGTAAGAAGATTATATTAAAGCACATGAAAGAAGTTGCTAAAATTCAGGAGGGGAAAAAAGGACAGATGGATTTTTTAGCAAATACTGTTGCTTCACATCTCCTTGGCTCCATAAGGGAAAACATTTTCTACTAAAAATAGTAGCTGGACTGAAAAGGTACCAATCTATCTGAGGGTATAAAATGAGGTGTGAATTATTGAAAAAGGCAACTCAAACTGTGTTTGCCACAAAGCAGCCAGCATATCATACCAGGAGGCTGGAGGTTAATCTGGTGGTAAATACAAGGTACACACCTTGGGGAAAGGATTTGAACAGCAAAATACCTAAATGATGAGGTGAAAATCTGGTAGCTGCACCTCCAACAACCTACTGAGCACAAAAATATTGGGATAGTGTTTCCATTTACAGCTCAGAGCTCTTCTTGTTGGGTTTTGTAATTATTACTTACTTTATTTTTTTCGCTAAACAACAGTCTGAGACCTTTCTACTCTCCTTCTGTTCCCAGGACAGTTAAAGCATCATCTTCTGTCCAGCAGATTTCTGCCTTAGGAGGAACTAAGCAGCTACATAGACAAATAAGGAGGCACAACCACAAAACTAGGTAGATATTGCCTCTATACACACTGCAGAACCAAGCATTTATGTTGCCCTTGAGATAGCCTTCGTGTCCATCTTTCATGTGTTCATCTCTCTCCTGTGACACCAAGTTAAGAATGGCTTCCTCTTCATCAGGTGTTTCTAAGTTTTGATGAACAAAGTGACCCTTCCCCTGTACTCTGTGTTGGTGAGGCGATACCTTGAGTGTTGTGTTGTGTTGCGTTCTGGGCCCCTCAGTTCAGAAAAGAGATTGAGGGGCTGGAGCGGGTCCAGAGAAGAGCAAGGAGGCTGGAGAAGGGAGTGGAGCACAAGTGCTGTGGAGAGAGGCTGAGGGAGCTGGGGGGGGTGTTTGTGCTGGAGAAGAGGAGGCTCAGAGGTGACCTCAGCACTGTCTGGAACTACCTGAAGGGAAGTTCTGGCCAGGTGGGGGTTGGTCTCTTCTCCCAGGCACTCAGCAATAGGACAAGGGGGCAGGGGCTCAAGCTCTGCCAGGAGAAATTGAAGTTGGAGAGCAGAAAAAACTTCTTTGCAGAGAGAGTGCTGAGGCATTGGAATGGGCTGCCCAGAGAGGGGGTGGATTCCCCATCCCTGGAGGTTTTTAAGGTGAGATTGGCCGTGGCACTGAATGCCATGATGTGGTAAAGGGAGTGGAGTTGGTGCACGGGTTGGACTTGATGATCTCAGAGGTCTTTTCCAACCCAATCCATTCTATGATTCTATGATTATATGGCTAGAGTTGATCCATACAGATATTTTAAAGTATGCTATGTAGACACAAATGCTTAAGGGTAGGAACACATCTAAATACATCATTTTAATATGATATGTGGACCATGGGCACTACTAATTAGGGTGGTTTAATTTTTTTATATTACAGTTATCCAGAGCACTCAGGGCTTTGACTGGGTACTACTTGCAAAACAGATTTTTTTCCACATCCAAATTCATCCAATGAAGTTAGCACACCTCCTTGAGAAGCCAAAACCTCTTCTAGAACCACCCTTGCCCCAGAGCCAGCAGTAGCTCCAATGGACAGGCATAAAGGGGACTGGCAAGTGAGTGTTATACATACTGCTGCCTGTGGTTAGCAGAGAATTAAAAGCATTTGCTGTGATGACATTTTCATTAACAAGTTTCCACTTTACTCACAAGGGAATATAAACCAGTTGTCTTCACTGGAAGAATCGCATCGTGTGATCAGGAAAACATTGGAGAGGAATAGACATAACATGGATGAATTTAATTTTAGAAAAGTTACATAAAGACTGTGGGATATTAATGGGAGAAGCTATTCAGATTCTTTCCTCTTCTCGAAAGGAAAAATATCCCTGTGAGGTAGGTTTAAGGCTCACACATTTATTCCCAATGCAATTGATATAACAGACTCAGAGAGGACTGTAAAGGGAGACAGGCAGTGGTGATGTCCCCAAGACAATCGGGGTAGGAGGCAGCAATGACCTGGTGACAGATCCATGAGTGCCTGGGTGCACCTCAGAAAGAGAGAAGTGGGGCACCACTGCCACAAAGCTAAGAACAGAGCAAGGGAAGGGTGACATGCAGCAAAATTGATCTGTGTACTGGGGGGAAAGATATCAAGAGCTTGCTGAGCTACATGGCTTGAAGTGAAGGCATGTTAACATTATTGAAGTTGTTGCTTTAAAGGTTTTCAATGGCAATAAGCTGTTAATCACAAATTCATTTTCATCTAAGGATTTTTTGTAAACAAAAGAGATTCATTTGTAATTCCATAGCAAAAGAATCCAATAATGTTCACTTCCGTTGTCTAGAAGCTGACACTGGGAATAGACACTTTAACCCTCCCCATTTGCTTCAAGGCTAGAGAGAACAGGGACATGATTTATTGGAACATTCTGACTAACACAAAGCTGCAAGGTGCATTCACTAAACCTGCTTAGTCTGGAGGTTGCATTTAAAACAAAATAAAGAAAAAAGATGAGAAATCTGAAATCTGGGGGAGAGTTTTTCCCTTGGGGGTGGTCTGACTAAGAAATGACTAAGAGCTCTAAAGGAGAAATTATAGTAAGCAAAAGAGCATCCTGGGGTATCTGCAAGCAACTGGCGTAAGTGGAACTTTTAGTTAGGCAGATGACTAACAGGCACATCACTAAGGACTGGGATGGCATGGCTTTTCAGGTCAACTCGTGGTGTGTAGGCTCACACTCTGGAAATCTCCATGAAAACTATAAAGGTAATGAGGGATGTGCAGGCGGAGGAAGTAATGAAAGTTCAGGAGCAGAACGACAGGGAGTGATGGTGACATAAATCTAATTGGGTTGTATGATACATTGCTGTGCCAGTGAGGTAAGAAGTTCACATGCTCTGAAAGATAGCAAACTTCAATAAAATTCAGAACTCTCACAATATATGGCAGATCTGGGGGAGATAATACATGATGTGCTCATGTTTCAGGCTCCTGATTTATGAATCCGAAGGGATGACTCGCAGTGAGAGAATGGTCCTCGTGGTTTATATGACTACAGGACCAAACTATACATGCTTTAGTTGTGGATTTCCCACAGCATTTCATCAATCTCACCCTAACACTTAGGAGGTATGACACACATGGTTCCTTCTTTATGGTGCCTTTAATATAACATGGAAAAGAAGACTATAATTTCAATTGTTTACAACCAAGACTGACTGTGAAGCAAGAAAACAGACCCCCAACTTTTTCTCCTGGCATACTTTTGTGCAGGGAGATGCATTAGAAAGGAGAATTCTTTTCCTGACACTCCCATCACTACACACAGTGAAAACATCACCCAAACCTGAGCTTGTAAACCCAATTACACAACACTTCAAACAGCACTTTAAGAACTCCACTGCCCATTTGAATAAGGAGCATATGCAGTCTCTCTTTCTTGTTAGAGATAGCAAAGGTCTCACTCAAGACAAGAGCCTGGGGAGTCCTAAAAGAATTCAGGCTGAGCAAAGTGGGTTCCCTCCTGCAATTAATTCCTAATCTATCATATCTCATCACTGTCCCTGGGCAATTATTAGTACATGAATTCATCATCTGTGCCAAGCATGAAATTGGCACAACTGAGGATGATGCCTCACATTTGCATTTCTCCATCTTTAAGCCCACTTAAAGTGTTCCTTTTATTGAGGGATGGAAGTAATGAGTATGTTTTGAAGGATAGCCTCAACTAACCCCTGTAGAACAGCAGGAGTCAGGACTGAGAATCTGGTAAAAGATGTCCATTGCCATATCTGAGTGAGAAAAGAAAAGAATCAGCTAAACTAAAGCCCCTGCAGACTGAAATCACACAGCTCAGGACTCAGGGTCAGGAGATGTAACATGTGGAGCTGTAATTCTTATTTTGACCATGCTGTTGAACAGGAGAGCAGTAGCTGAGGACTCTCAGGGTCACATCATTAGGTAAAAATAACAGCAGGGAAATTAACTCCCTTCCCTGGACAGAATAAATATTGTTTTCTCATTTACTGGTGTAAAAGGTTGGATGATTTTGTAAGTATTATTCTGGTTCCAGTGGAAGGACTTTTTTAAGTAGTGAAGTGTTGAAGAGTTTCATCCACACAATAAAAATTAGCTTCTCACTTGGGAAGATAATCATTCCATTCACCCCCCAATGCCTCTTGTCCATTTACATTATAAACTCAAAGAACAGAGACTACTCCTTTCCACATGTGTAGGCAACATCCTTCATGCTGTGTCTCCCATTTCAAATGGCACCTCCAGTTCTAAATACAGCCAAGCAACAGGAAATTTAAGAACTGCTCTGCAGATGCAAGTGATTACTAAGGCCAGTCAGGGACAGAATGAAAAACAGAAATCAGGATTTTCCTTTATCATTTAATTCACAAATCTGTACACTTTGCAAGGAAAGGAGCAGTATGGCTTTGAGCATATCCTTTTTATCTCCAAATAAAATAAAAAATGTATTTTGCAAAGTTCAGCCAAGAAAATTAAAATAAAACCTATAAAACTGTCTCATCTTTTGGATACTGTGAGCCTTTTAAATGGCCACTGGAGTGACTGTAAGTCTCTCCATTGACTTTTGTGAACCCTCAGCAAGGGCCTTTATGAGCTCAAAGCCAAAGAACGACTGGGAGAGGTTGGGGGGAATACTTTTAGTACACATCTCACTCTGCCCTGGGATTCGGTTTCTGCACACTGACAAAACAGGGTTTAAGATAAAAGAGAAGGGGAGCTCCCTCCCATCACTTTATTTTAACAGTCTGAGGAATCTGAGAAACATTCTTGTATGAAATAAATCCTATCCTCACTTACACCCATGCAAATGAAAGCAGCATTTGGCTGCAAGACAAGTGTATTTCTTAACTATTTTGAGTGCCATATGCTATATGAGTGCCATATGTTAGCATTTCTTAACTATATATAGCCATTTCAAATGGTATGTTGAGTTAAAGGAGAGAGCACTGCCCTGATCTCCCCTTCACCTCTCCTCAGATCTCTCCTCTCTCCCTTCCTTTCCTTTTCTCTTCCTTCTGCACTCCTCTCCACCTACACTCAGCTTCCCTCATCACACTTCCTACTATTTTTTATTAAAAAAAATAGACCAAAAAGCAAACAGTATTTTGTCTTTCTAACAAACCTCCTCCTCCCATCTGACATCTGGTTCTATTCTCCCCCTTCCCTTTCTCCACAGGGCATCCAATGTGAGTTCCCAGTTTGGCAGTGCCAGGGAGATGCACCACACCTGGATAAAGGCAGTAGCTGAGCAGGAGGTCCAGTCAGTGACCCCACCATCTCAGCCTCTGCTCCCTCCTCCCTACCACTTCTCCATCTCTTCAGGACATCTAGAGTTCTTCAATTTTCTTGAGCACTTGGCTGAAAACACCTGCTTCCCATCAGGGCTGCTACAGCAGGAAGCTTCCCCCAGGCTATCATATTACATTTTATTTTAAACCACCTTTATTTCTTCCCTTTTTTTGGGTGGCACAAGGAGCTGGATTTCCCCTTTCAAAATTCAGTGAGCAGGACAGCCTGACTTTGGCATGAAAATACTTGAGGTTTGAACTCTATAGGCTGCAGGTTAAGCAGCTTCCACCACACACACCAGCTTGGTTTTTTTTCTTTAAAAGCAGAGAGTGTGACAACTATGCATTGGTCCTCCTCAAAGGAAGAGGGAAACCATCTTTAAGGGTATCTCCCTACCTGGGAAAAAAACCCAAAAAACAAAACAACAGCACCTGCCTGACTACAAAAAAAGGCTTGGAGCTTTTTCTCTGGGTTGTGGTTTAACAAAAATTCACCTGCTCTTACTGTTGCTTTTCTTTCAGTTTGGTTGTGGTCATTAGTAACTGGAACTATTTTGATTGTTGCAGTGGAACAAACACTTGAAAAATGTTTGTTCCTTGTAATCCACAAATGTATCCTTGGAAGCAGTGTGGTGTAAAGGGAAATAAGTGTTTATAAAACAGGGAAAAAGCCATGCCCATCACAGTACAGATGTCCCTTCACAGTCCACACCAAGGAAAGCAGAGACCTACAAGTATCCCAAGGGAGGAATATTAAGGCGGGGTAAAATACAACTCTGTATGCACAAACAGCACAAAATCATGTCAAAATTTATGCTTTTCTTAGTATGGGTCAAGATGAGCATGATTCAACATGTGCACAGGCCTTGGCACCATGTGGGAATAGATGTCCCTGCTCTTACAGAAATATCTGCAGGCTGCTGGTGCCCTCCAGGACCTCCCAACTTCTGACTGCACATGAAGAGTCCACCTAAAGAGGCTGAAGCAGCAGCTCTGCTCCAGCATCCTAACCCTGGATCAGTGCTGCCACCAGATCCCTTTTTTCCTTCTTTGGAGCTGGAGCCCTTGATGGAGGAAAACATCCATTATAAGCAGCAATTCTGAGAAGAGGGAAACACCCCAAAATGCTGGAACTCTGATTGGAATGGTCTCTGTTCAGCTGACCCTGTTTGTATAATATCCCTTAGAACAAGAAAGCTCATCTGAATATCACACTATTGAGGATTAACTTCCATTCCTACCCTTTGAGGAATGTACAACATAGCTCAAGTGTTTTTCAAAAAACATTGTAATTTATGATTTGCATGTTTTATTGCCTTTTAATTATAATCCAACAGTGCCATCCACTGCTTCTGCAAATAAACTTTGCTTACAGTTTCCTCCTCAAGTTGTCTTTTCCAAGTCATGTCACTACATCAGAACAGTTTGATTGTATATACATATACAGTAGATACAAATGTGTGGTCAGATGTGAGAATTAAAAATTTAAATATCAAAATCAAAATTATAATCTGGTGATGTTCATAAGGGATTGCCAGGACTGTCAAACTAAGTCTTTCTCGGCTGTAGGTAACATTTTATAGTTAGAAAAAACACAATCCAAAGTCACACAGAGA
The DNA here is from genome assembly GCA_013396695.1 of Sakesphorus luctuosus. Lineage (NCBI taxonomy): Eukaryota > Metazoa > Chordata > Aves > Passeriformes > Thamnophilidae > Sakesphorus > Sakesphorus luctuosus. The sequence goes on along the minus strand of VWZD01004081.1, from coordinate 161,303 downwards.
AAGCAGTTCTGTGCCTAATTCTATAATACTTCTTGAAGCCAAACCAGCAAAATAATGCCTCTCAACTTAAACTTTCCCCAAATATAATCACCAAGCCTAAGAGAACAGAACACCCCATGCTCTGAAATACCAATTTGTACTGACTCTTTGGGATTGCTGCTTTGGGTGACAACAGCCAGCATCCCAAAGAACCATAATCTCAACTCCATAACTTTCTGATATGTCCGGTTGGACCTCCAGACCTGCTGAATCATGTAATGCTTCATAAAGATCCACCAAAGAAAGCAGCAAGCATGTTCCCAGGCCACCACTAATGGTATTGCCTTCCCATCAGGAAACTATAAAAACAGAGCATGAATTCAATCAAAGCATCGTTATTTTCTCATATTTTCCATGTGCCTTCATGGTACATATCAGATACTGTACATGCATGTAGATATACAGATACACATATACATAGCTAAATGTGCAAGTACGCCCAAACCCACCAACTGCATGTCCTTCCATAGACACTTTTAATATATAATAATACAAAGTAGTATTTAAGTGTACATATTTTTAAAGACACCTTGAAATTTTGCTTCTAGCTCCATATTTAGGAGCTGTAGTTATATCTTTTACCATTTTCAAATCAGCACAAACTGAAAAATTATGTAAGTGGCCAACTGAACATTTCTTTTCTGAGAAATCCTTTACCATAGGGACCTACAGAGGCTTTCATGGTGTGACATAAGAGAAGGTACAAATCAAGCACTCACTGTGTGTGAGAAAATCCACCAAGTGACCTACAAGGTCACTCCTAGTTAGCAGAAGGCATAATTATCTTTCATTTTATGTTCAAGTTGGATCTGAATTTGGGGGCCACTAACAAGTGCTGCATTAAATAGTAAACCTGTCCCTGCCATGAAAATGCAATGCTATAGTAACACAGTTAAGCACAATGGATAGAAGGAAGTTTTCAAATCAGCAAGCAATTAGATTTAAAACAAACAATAAAAAATATTAAAATTAAGGGGTTTGTATTATACTGGCATAAAAACTCCCTGGCTGAAAACTGCATCTGGAAATGAATCAGCAGCCTTTGTGTCAAAAGCAGACAACTATTACACGTGGGTTTATCAACTTTGCAATGGTACACATGGACATGCAGAACATGACAGCTATTAACAAGTGGCTTATTAACCACCTTAACACATGAAACTGGAGCAAACATCCTTGAAATACATCTCCATGACACTCCTTGACACCGAGAAGCAGGATGCAAATGTACTGTAATTAACTTGCTCTGCTAACCCATTTCCTAACTGACTACAACAGAATTACCTACACTTTAAATTATCCTCTGAAAGCAACTCATGACCAGATGGGACTTACCAAACCTTGTCCCAGGGACAAGAAAGGACTTCTGGATGAACTGGGAGCAAAGTGCTTTAGTGGTAGTTTTTATTTTATTGCTAAAAGGATCATGTTTATACAAGTATTACTCCTGCCAATACCTCCCACTATAGTAAATTTCTCTAACCCTTGAATCATCAATAGCACATTAAAATAAAAACTACAAACATCTATCTGGACGATACTGAGCCAAAACTCAGGCATATGGACTGTTGTATGTTCTGTCATCAGGAATAAAGCAGTACATTCCTTCTATAGTTCCAAGAAATTAAGAAGAAAACTACAAAACCTTAAGTGTCAGCAAAGGGAGATCCAAAAGGTGCCTGGGCTTGCACTGCTCATGACCACAACTTCACCATATGCAGTTAAAAAACTGTAACTCTGATTGACAATATTTATCAGTTTTGTTTATGTGAAACTAAAAGGAAGACTTGTAATACACTGTAGAATGTCTAATCTGACACTGTATTGTATACTTGGAGGGAAAACCGTAACAAAATGTGGGCAAGTTCAGTAGCTAAATGCATGGTTTACGACTGAGAAAACTCTTTCAGAACAAAAGCTCTTTTTTCCTATCATGTACTAAGGCCATGCTTTTAAAAGATGAAACCCAGCATGTTTATGAGACTGTAAAATTTTGGAAAATTATTCCTCAGATATACAGACATATATATACACACACCTAACAACTAATGAAAAGCCTTTTCAGCCCCAAAGTCCACACAGAAAGAGCCTTCCCTTCCTGCCTTTAATTCTGCCTCTCAGACAGAGCCTTTAGACTACACGAGTGTTTGCAGTGAAGAGAGCAGCAAAATGCTGGCCCAGCCATGGCAGAAAGAACTAACACACAACTCCAAAGGTCACATCCTTAGATGGCCTCAACCCCAGCAGCTCTCTTGAGCTGAATAACAAGAAACTGAAAAAAAAAAAAGCCCAACAATTTTCCACAGACCTTCAAAAGATTCATGGAAAACATGGCTGGCAGGGATCTGAAGACATTATTCAGCACTTACTACCAACCAAAGGGAGGATCAGATTTCTTCAACCAAAAGTCATTAGCTATTAAACACAATGGTTTGGGAACATTTTTCAGCTCAATCCTAAAATTTGCCAGAAGCAAGAGGGATGTAAGGAAACTCTGAACCTCCCTTATCTTCAAAATACTCTTTGCTCACTCCCACCAGACTCTGGGACAGAGAGACTCTGGTTCACCTGCTCTTCTGGTTCTCTCTCTCAAAAGACTTTGAAATAACCTCCCTAACCACAGTGTGTCCCCCTCCCTCACTCTGGAGTTTGTAACTTCTAATGCAAATCTTTCTCTCTTTCATCAGCAGAGCATGTAATAAAAATCTCAAAGGCCACCAACATCACAAGATGACAGCAAAGCCAAACTGGTAAAATGATTAATCAATGTGCAGAGAGATTACAATCTCCCCATAATGAGGCATCCAATGTGTGCTCACAATCAGATCCACCAAACAGATGTTGGGTATAAAGGCATATAAGAAACTAAAGTTCAGAAGGAAGGACAAAAGTGGTCTCAAGGAAACAACTTTTTTTCCCCTTTTCTTAAATATTCAGGGGAATAAAAATTATCCTTTTTGTCTCTGAAATAGACAAGTGCAAAAAGCTACAAATAAGTGGGAGAGCTATCCCTGTCACTTGACCTTTACCTTGCACTGGTTTCCCTTCCCATGGACTGGGGAGGGCAGTCCAGCTGGCACTGGGAGCCCAAACTCTAAGGAGGTGGGACTGCTTTGTCAAATACCAAATTCGGGGCTCAGATACACCTGCGTCAGTCACTCTGCTAAAACTCACACAGCAATGTGGCTTAATCTTCCCTACCACCAAGAATACTCTTTCCTCCATGCCAGGCAGAGGAAGGCAACCCACAAAAAAAATGAAGCAGCTGTTTATAGCTGTGGAAATAACCCCCATGGAGTGATCCAGGTAGGCAACCACAGAATCACAGACTATTCTGAGTTGGAAGGGACCCACAAGGATCATCGAGCCCAACTCTTAAGTCAATGGCCCACAGAGGGGATTGAACCCATGACCTTGGCATTATTACAACCAAGTTTTAACCACCTGAGCTAATCTCAGCGTCAACCAATCCATGGCAGGGCAAGTCATGGATTAGGAACATCAGCAACAGTAAACTGACCTTGTAAGTCATTATCCAGCCCAAGAGCTTCATGAAGATCTTAGGATGGCAAAGAAACAGTCCCAAGAAAATCCCTGCACCACACTGATACTTTGCTTTATCTCTGAAGCACAACCTCCCTGAGGTCATATGTGTGGGTCATATGTGTAACCACTCTCCAGCCCATTCTGACAAAGCTTCCCCCATTCTGTGGCCCAGGTTTGCAGTTCCCACAGAGGCCACACAGTGTCCATCCCAGAGCAATTCCAGACTGCCCCTCGTTTCTGACACTGCCTCATGTGACAGCACCACAAACTCAACAGCTTCTCCTCAAGGTCAACATTTTAGTTCAAAATACAGATTTTCTCCTCACTGCTGCTGTGGGGAGATTTCTTCTTTTCCGTTGCCATATCACCAATATTTGCACAGATTTACATCCTGCCCCAATATATTTTTCAGTCTTACAGCCTGTCAATGAGGATCAACTTTAATCTTTATACCAAGCTACTGTCCATGTTCCTGGAAACTACAGGCAATATGTGCTCAAGTCCACAACTGTGGAACAAAATGACACTAAATGGGTTTTTTTTTCCTTCTGACTTTTTGAGTGCTGTCCCTTAAACTTTGATAGACACTAGTTTGTTTGGTTTTTATTGCTGTAGGAGGGAACTGGGGTTTTTTAATATGCTATAAATGCTCAGCTATCAGGAGTCTGAGTGGTGGAAAATGAAGGGCTGCTCCTCTTTGCTATCTCAGGAACTACAGAATCCCTGTATCGTGCCAAATGCTATCATTTTGCGGAGGGATGCTATAAATTCCTCACACTCAGCCATCTCATAAAGCAACATTTGTATGGAGAATGGAAAATTAATAACAAGCTCTCCCTCAGCTCATTAAGGGCTGCACACCTGTCTGATTTTGACAAATATCAGTTTTATGAAAACTTCTGCAACAGGAGAATATGATTAATTTCTAAATGGAATATTATCAGCTAAGCATCATAGCTAGAAGGAAATTGCAGGAGCACAACTTAGACTTCTGGCTTAGAGCAATAAAGCATAAAATAATAGCTTCAAACACCAAACATCAAAGGTGGGTTTATTTATAGAGAGAAAAGGATGGTTGGATTAAATTGAAAAAATTATAAATTTTAGGATATTTCTGATGGAGGCTGGGAGCAAATAGTTGTTAAAATGAGATTTCACATTAAGAGGACTAGTTTCACATCTGTTAATTACTGAGAAGAAAAAATGGCTTGATACTGTGACCTTTCACTTCTGGTGAAATACAGATCCTGCATCAGACATAATCAACTTCACTTCCATGTGCAGCTCCAGCAAGTTCTGAGGAAATGCAAACAATGTTTAATTACTGAAGGGGAAAGACTCTTGTCACTCCTTTGAATCTGAATAAAAGTTAACATTTACTGAAAGCTAACACCATTCTAAATTATGTGGTTCACATATGACTATATTATCATTATCTGTCATAAAAAATAACCAGAAGTATTTTCCAAATCTCAGAGCCATTTAGAAGCTCAAATTTTATTTATCTGAATTAGGTTTATGAGAAGCCACGTTCTCCCAAGGCCTTCAGGTGGTTTGCAGAATTTTAAACAAACCAGTTTCTTCCAGATTTAAATAAGTGCATTTTCACTAGAAGAAATGTCATTAAATAATTGGTAAGTCTGTATTTTCCTATCAAGTGTTATTTTTTTAAATATGTATTTAAATGCACATACAAGAAACAGGCACAAAAATTTCAGGTGCAGTACCCTGCAAATCTATTTTTCTGACCTCTCCTTTTTGTAATGACATTTTTAAAAAAATTGATAACATTTAGCAAAAATATGACATTTAAAGAAAAGATTATTTTCTCATTACAGTCTCTGAGTTCCACCAAAGTTGTGAGAACTTGCTCTGTTTTATCCCAACGATGTCACTAACATCATAAAGGAGGGATGGCAGCTGCTCCAAGTTTAAAATTGCAACAGTTCCCATTGGAATCTGACTCTGGACTCCACAAAAACATTCCACTAAAAAGGGGGTTTCCCTTGCACAACCACAAGAGGAACTCCAGAAGAAGAAAGATTTTATACAATCAGGACCTACCATCATGTTTCCTGTTTGGGTTGCAATATTTTGGCTTCCTTTTCTCCCCTGCAAAAAGTGACCAACTTCTACTTCCATGTTCAGGTCCAATTTGGCATTTTGAAGAGGCGAAATCATAGCACACAAAGCAAGTTTAGATGTTTTGGTGCCATTCCCACCAGACTCCTACTGCAAAAAAAAAAAAAAAACAACCAACAACAACAACAAAAAAAAACACCAAAAAAACACACCAAAAACCAAAACAATTTCAAGCTGCTTTCAGGTCCCCAGAGTTACCCTACTCAGTCAAATTTCCTTGGTAATAAGGATTTGGGATGCCACATTGTCAACCAGTCCTTTTCTGATATTGGTTTCCTTCCAATGAACTTCGAATTCCTCGTTCATTTTCAGCTGGGTCTGACAGAATGGTAGGTGTGGGGTGAGCAAAAACCCACGTGGGAAAGTTTGCAGCACATAACTTTACCACACATTAGAGGACACAAACAGTACACTGACTCATGGAAATGACAAGAACAAGAAAAGTCCTACAGAGAAAAGTCTGTGGGAAACAAGACCCTCTGGGTTGTGCTATTCATTAACTACTCGTTCTAGGAAACATGGGATTTGTCTCCATATAAACACTGAACATCATCTTCCCTGTTTCTTAGTGCTAAGCATCAGCACTTTGTCTTTTCTTGGATTAACTCAATATTTCACATGCCCTTAAAGGTGAGTCTCAAGCAAGAATGTGGTGGTCTTACTTATGCTGAACTAGGAATTTGCTTGGAATCAATGCTTGCAATACTCCATCTCTAGCGCTTGTAATAAATGGCCTTTTCAAACAAAGATCCTCTGCCACACTGACACAGGGAGCAAAAAATACTATCAGCACAAAAACTTTAAAAGAGAACCTACAATGAAAGCAAAAATTAAAAGAAAAAGAATCCACTCATCTTTAGGTGAAAACCAAGGAGGTCAGGGCCAAGCAGGCTGTTTGCTCACATCCCAGAGCAAAGCCCAGCCCATCAGCACAACCCATGTGAACCAGTCCCAGACAGCTCTCTCCTCTCTCTCTACAGAATGGTTTAAAGAAAAATAAAAATATTTAGTGTCCTTTTGATCTTTTGGCTCCTTGCCTTGGCATGTCTTATGACTTCAGCCGGAACCTGGAAGAAGCATCTTCCTAATTAATGGCTCAGGAATTATTTCAGACTGCCACCCACCAGGACGGTTTAGCTGGGTGGATTGTGTGACCTTTCTGCTGCTTTTCTGCAGCCTCTTCCCAGGGTGCTACAAAGGACCAGTTTGTGGCTCTGTCCACACCAATCCTGCCCACCTCACACCACCCTTCCTATAGAGTGACCCTAAAAAAGGCCTACCGGGTCTGCATCACTCAGTTTTTCTGATGTTCAGACATCAGCAGTGCCACAGGGCAATGCTACAATGCCTTATTCCCTCTTAAAATACTTGGTGTGTGGTGAGTAAACAGCTCTGCCTCCAAGATGAGCTCTTCCCAGTCCTGTTTTCCCAACCTTTCAAACCACTACTACTGTGTCTGCTTCTACTAAAGGGCTTCCACATACAACATAACTTATACTGTTAAGATTTATCTGCAAAATCTGTATACAAATACATGAAGAGGGTTCACAGGCAGATATAAACCAGAAAACAATGCCCCTTTGCATAGTTTTATCACTAACACTTTCAGATGAAAACTGATTTCGGTCATCTCTGGGTTTTCTTGTCCACCATGAAGCATCTATAAGAACCTCAGTTTTCAGAATATGGGAACCTGTATGTTAAAACACAACTCCTTTTAAGGTATTTTTAATGGATCATCTGAAGAATAAGATATCCAAAACAATTAGTCACTCTCAAAGTATCTTGGCCATTTATGTAACCTTATTTTTCTAGTTGTAAATAACTGACCAAGCTTGTGAACCCACACACTCCAATTTATGGCATTTCCCTGTAGGTTTGTCTGTCTGTCACACAACAGCATGGGAACGCTGCATTTGCTCAATTGAAAGCGTTAGAGACTATTCCAGATGCTCCCAGCCAAGGAAAACCAGCGCAATGGGGAACACAAAGAGCCTTCGTCATCTGCCTTGTGCTTCCACCACTCCCTCTTAGGTCAAAGGTTCACCTGACAACATTCATTAATGCTTTCTGAAATAACAGGAGCACTCCCTCATCTCTTTCCATCCCATCTTTCCAGTAGAGCTTATTATACAGTTGCCAACAAATGCCTTACTTTCCCAAATAATGGGAGGAAGGATGTAGAAGGTGAGGGATACAAATGCAGCCCTTCACAGGAAGGGGCTGTGGGACAGGAGTGGCACAATAAGCACCCACAGTACCCAAGTCTCCATGGAAGCATGATGAGTGACTGTGATGCAATAGAGATGGAAAGGGCTGGAGAAGGGAAGTGTGACTCTGAGGTGAAAGCCTCCAGGTCTAGAAGAAACAACACAAATACATAGCGCAAAGGAGTTCCGAAACTTTCCTTCAAATGTCAGGTCCAAACTGGCAGCTCAGGGGACTTGATACTCAAATGCTGGAAGCAAGGGCTGGTAGTAATAATTTTGGGACACAATTATACATTCATATTATTTGGAGAAAAAAAAGTGAGCATCATTAAGAAGGCCTACCTAGCTTAAGTTCATTGGTTTTTCTTTTCACTGTCACTCCAGCTAAACCACACCTAGCCTTGGCTCCTATTCCAAAGTGTTTTAACTTTAGGTAGAGTTCTCTCAACAGCAAGTTAAATTTCTTTTTAGTCATAAGCTTACCACCTTCAGCAAAGACCAAGCAAGGATATTTGTGGCCAATAGTGTTCTACCTCCCAGTAGCGGAGAACATTCAGCTTGTCATTACACATTTAGTCTGGGACACTAAACTAGCCCAGCACAGAAAACCCAGGCACCAACTTGACTTTCACATGTTTAACAGATGCACTGAAGAAAACCTGCCTAAAGCCTACACTGCACAGAAACCCACAGAAGACAAAACCACCTGATGACTCTGATTATGTTCTCAAATCCCAGAAAAGTGTGTACATGTGAAAAGCTAGAGGAGTCTTGGCATTTTGATATGGCAAAAGAGAAAACATACAGGTGAACTTTCCATAAATACTGTGCAAGTCCCACTTTTGTCCGCACAAATCTGGTAAGTGTGTGCACAAGGCAGAAATGGAACGCGCAGGATGAATCATGACATCAGTTTCACAAGTGGATGGTTTTACTGACATACTTGGAAAATTGATTGGAGACATGGGCTTTCAACTTTTGCCTCTCTGAGCTAATCCCAAGATGCTCTGTGGTTATACAAGTAAGAATAATGAGAAGAAATGCAATATAAACAGCAATAACATCAGGAACTCAGAAAATCTGATTTTTACCTTTTAACAGATTTCTATTACTAATTTTTAGAAAAATAGTGGTCATTTAATAAACCATTATTCTCTTCTAAGATATTACAAACATCCTTTGGAAGATCTCCTTTCCTGAAATGAGTATTCTAAACTAAGCATGGGATTGACCAGCATCAGCACCCAAGGAAATAGCTGGAACTTGTGTCAGGGGAGGTTTGGGCTGGATATTAGAAAAGGGTTCTTCCCCCAGAGGGTGGTAGGCACTGAGCAGGCTTCCCCAAGGCAGTGGGCACAGCACCAAGGCTGGCAGAGCTCAGGAAGGGTTTGGATGATCCTCTCAGGCACATGGTGTGACTCTTGGGGATGGTCCTGTGCAGGGCCAAAGGTTGGTGATCCTTATGGGTCCCTTCCAACTTAGCATATTCTGGGATTCTGTGTTTCCCCTTCCCAAGGACAGTCTTGATATCAGCACTCTGCAGCCTACACTGTCTCCATGGCACAAACTGGTCACTCCAGCTGTGCAGTGCCCTGCAAGGAGGGCATGTGCCAGTCCGGGTAAGCTCAATATACCCACCACACAACAGATGTCCAGCATGGAGAAAGTTGAATGGCTCCTCAGAATTCCTGCTTCAGGTTGGCAAGCAGCCCCAAGGAGGCCCAAGATGGAGCAAAAGATGGGCTAGAAGAACACCATCAGTATGTTTGGCCCAATACTTCCTGCCATTCTGCAGTCCCACTTGAAATAGAAGGGTGATTTTTGGAGGGAGTGATAGCTGTGTCTATCAGGGTGCAAGTGTAAACTAGCAGGAGGCTGCTTTAACTTGCACTCATTTTCATTTTTCTGCAGGATTAACACTTCTGCTGAAGTGTCTTTATTATCCTCCTGACATATTCCTGGTAGTTCCTCTTTTGACTGACCTTACCAACCTTCCTCTGCAGACCATTCCACTCCCCATCTCTTTTTAAACTCTGAATAAATTCAGATGCTTTCCTGCACTCAAATTACTTTTTGAGCACTCCAGCCCATGTATTTCACCTTCCATAGTTCAAGTTAGGATCTCACCAGTAATGAATGGATGCCTCAGATGCTACCTGCTGCTTTTGAACTGAGCATTGCACTATGAACACAGCTTATTGATGGAGACTCTGATTCCTAAAGACAGTAACTATTGGTACCCGCAGTTGGAGCTCTGTGGTCTCAGTGCTCTTGGAAGGCAGGTCCACCATGCCCAAGGTAAAGAAACCATAAAACTAACATTTAGAATGCAAAAGAAGACTCGGGTCCTCCATCATCGATAGACCAGTCATCTCAGATTTGAAGGAAGGAACCATCAGTCTCATGGGCAGCCAAAAGCACAGTCCCTCATTTCTGATGAGCTGGAGGCTCACCCAGGCCAGCTTTGGATTCCAGGAAAGGGCAGTTCAGACAGCAACATCCTGGTGTGCTGGCACCCTCTGTGTTAGCACTGGAAGCAATGCCTCTCTCTTCACTTTTCCAGTAACTGACCACCCATTTGCATGTAACTTATGGCACCATAAACAACTTAGAGACTTTCAGCCCTCTTGGTTACATTTGGATTTTTCTCTGAGGGTCAAAAGGCTCAAAAATAACAGGGAAGACAGACAAACACCCCAAAGCTAAAAGACCTCAGTTAAAGCTCCAGGCTGGGATTTTGACAGGACATTTTGTTTCAATCCCATTGAAGTGGGAACAAAACACCTGACCTTCCTAAAGCACATGAAAGATGAAATCAAAGAAGATAATAGTTTTCATCAAGCCTCATTTCCTCCCAAAACAGCATAAGGAATGATACCATGTTGTTGGTATAGCTGAAGATTTGAGAAAATCAATGTTAACTTTAGACTGCCGTTGTTGGGTCTCAAAGCCCTTAATTTTTCCAGTCACTCTGGTTTGAAACATTGGGAAGGGCTGTTCCACTGACAAAGTCACTGCTGATACTTCCAACAGCTGAGAGTGTTGGGGTTGCTGGGGAGAAAAGAAGACTACAGGGACACCTTACAGCAGCTTCCCAGTACCCGAAGGGGGCCTACAAGAAGGCTGGACTGGGAGTTTTTCTACAGGGGCATGTAGTGATGGAAGGATAAACTTCAATTATATATTAGGAAGGAATTCTTTACTGTGAAGAACTGGAACAGGTTGCCCAGAGAAGTTGTGGGTGCTTTATTCCTGAAAGCTTTTGAGACCAGGGTGGGGCTTTGGACCTGTCTAGTGGGAGGTGTCCCTGCTCATGGCAGTGGGGTTGAAACTAGATGTTCTTTAAGGTCACTCCCAATACAAACCATTTTCTGATGCTTTTATCCTATTCCTTTCAGGCCAAAAAGCACCATAAAGACTTTTAGGCCAAAACCTGGGGGAGGAACCCTTCCGTCTTGTGCCCAGAGTTGTGTTTGCAAACTTGACAATTTCTTTTCTGCAGCCTTACAACTCCTTGCATCCAACAATTACTCAATCCATCCAAGTTGGGAAGGTGAAAACATCCTGCAGGCTGCTTGCTTAGCTGAGCCCAACACACAACCTGCAATTTCAGACTCAAGCAATAGCAGTAAACAGCCATTGTGGACAGGAATGATTATATAACAGAGCAGATGCACTCAGAATCAGGCAAGAGGAACTTCCCTTTGTGATGGAAAAAACTCAAAGAGGTGGAAATTTTACAAGGAGACATGAAAATGTGGAATTAATACCCTTTGGTTCTCTGCCTCAGAACTCATCCTCCCCAGGCTTTGTTCTGCAGATAGGAAGTAGGGAACAAAAATGAAAATATTTCTGGCATGGACAAAGAGCTAAGAGGAAAAAAAAGCAGTGGGGGAGGGGGGCAGAATGACTGCTAAAACTCCATATTTCCACATCTGCTTTCAATTAGATTTATGTCAGGTCACTTTATTATTTGACAAAACCAATCCAAGGAATTAGGCCTTTGTCAGATGCCTTGAAATGTCATTAAAGGCTCATACACAAACACACACAAATAAAGTCACGTTTTCCATCCAGTATAAACCTTTTTCCCAGCCTGAAGGGTGACAGCAGGGGCAAGATGTCATCAGCTTGCAAAGCATCACCTATACCTCTCCTGCCAGCCTTGCCCTGTCACATAATGCCAGAGCCAGGGTGAGGTGCCCCTTTTTTCTCCAGCACAACTCAGGGTGCACAAACTGGGACCAGCAGGAGCAGGAAGTGGGGGAGCAAACACTGCTCAGATTAGACTGTAAAGGAGTAGGGGGGGAAGTGGCCATTTACAAGTTATGATTTTGCCAACAATCCAAATCTGGTTTAAAATTAAATATTAGCAATAAACTCAGAGAGAAGAGATTTCCAAAATGCATGACAAAGGAAGTGCTAGGAGCATATGTCTTTTCAACAACTCAACAGATGTCTCTCTTTCCCTCCCAGTTATCCCAGCCCATCCATTTAAGGGTCTCTATACTTTTAAAAGCTGGAGCCTTCAGACTGCTGTTTGTGTATCCGATTCAGAGGAAATCCCTCTAGGCCTTCTGTTCCTTTTACACACCCTGAGGTATGGCTTTGGTGGAAGGAGTGGAAGTGTTCAATACATTCTAGGAAAAAAATAAAATCAGACCCAGTGGATGTGCATCTCACTGGAACCCCAAAAGCAGGGCTGACACCTAGGGTCAACCAGTCCCCTTACAAAAAAAAAATGGAGAAAGAAAAATCAAAACCAGAAGAAATCTTGCCTCTGATCACTTCATTTGTGGCTCATTTTAGAAAGCAGCATTGCTTTACTGCTCACCAGGCCTGTGATCTCATGATAACAGCTGAGGAAATAAAATCTCTGTTTCTTTTGGCATTTTCTCATTTCAGGATCTGCAGCATTGGTGATGTTTTTCACTCATCATGCTGATATTACTGCAGAAAATGCTCTGACCTTTCAGTATCTTATCAAAGGGGCAGCCTGGTGAATCCATCACTGACACCTATTTGGGCCATAAAGCATAATCTTGGGCCTGTAGATTTTCCTTCCTTTGCTGCACAGACTCTCCCATGCAAACTTTTGCTTCGAGTTTTTGACAGAATAAGGTCACAAGCAGTTCTTTCTTGAATGACAGTCAATGGTTTGAAAAATGAGACTTCACAACAGCCAGACAACTTTCTTTTCTACATTTGTATTAAATCCACTTTGTTGTCCTTGTAAGTACAGCGAAAAGTTTTCTTACACCTCTAATCCAACCTTAATTCCCATGTTGCATCTTTGTTCCCTCCATTACATGAGGCAACTCCAGATACCACAGTGCCCATGCTTTTATTTTCCCTGCCTCTTCATAATGGCCCAGGACCATTTTCCTTCAGTTATTCTAAGGAACATGATAATAAGATTGATGACTTGACTGCACTGCACACTTGGAGTAAAGGAGAGAGCTCAGCACATGACCCTGAAGCACATGACAGTGATCCTGCCATCATATCTGTCCTGTAAAGCATCAGGGGTATGATGGAAAATGAGGACATTGTGTTAATATACACATAATCTCATCAAGAGTAATCTAAGAATTTAAAAATTAATAGAAGGAGTAGTTGCTTCTTGTTTGGTTGGAGTTTTTAAATCCTAAACAGGGAAGTGAGAAGGCCTATCAAAAAAAACACAGCTAAATAACATTTATCTCAAATTCCAAGTGTCTCAGATTCAGGACCCAAACAAGGACTCCAAAATTACCTGTGAAATTTTGTAAAACCTGGCTCTGGGCCTTAGCCTGTAAAGTGAGCTGATCATCCAGCTGACCACCCAGAGATCTTCTGAGGTCTCCCAGACATACTGAAAACATTTATTCAATATTTTAAAAAAGTCACTCCAATGGCATGACTGATACTTTCTCAGCAAAGTTCCAAATGGAAGGGGAGCTTCCCTTTGGAAGATTTTTGCTAGTCAGGAGATGCTGAATATCAGAAACCTGCTGCAGGGCAACAACCCACCTAATTTTGCTGAGTGGAAACATAGAACAAATACATTTGTTTCCACTTCAGAAGTTTTTTTTATAGCCCATCCCTAATTTCATCATGTGTTCTTATTTTTAAATATTTCAAGAGGCTGCAAAGTTTTCAGGATAGAGGCAATACCAGCAGTTTGCTAGACAGTGTTCACACAAAACATCCAGACACTAATACAGTAGGAATAAGCAATTGCTTTAATAATAATGGCAAAAGAGATCAGAAGTCGAGGACCAGGGATTACTTAGACACATGGAACAATTGGAAGTCATTTACCATACTTGAGATGCTTGTGTGTTGCATAAGGCTTTCTCTGGTTACAAATACTGTTGTTTTTGACTGGAAGAAGAGAGGAGGAGGAAGGAATTTCTAGCGTGCTGTCTCTGATAGTGCTCACACCATTTGTCTCTTTTGACTACTGCATAAACAATGATTGAAGGCAAAAACACAGAATAGGGGTAGGTTTTTAGGCACTTCAGTTCCAAGGTGACTCTGCATGGCTGGGCCACAAGCACCAGCAAAATACTCAGAGAAAGTACTTGTACACAAAGAGAAGAAAGGAAGATAAAACAAGAGGGGGGGAGCAAAAATAATAATTAAAAAAAAGAAGCCCATAAGGCACAGAGTTGACCAACAGAAGCCCTGGGTGGAAACATGGGCTGTAATTGTCTGTTGGGCAATATGGCACCAAGGCTTTCTTTGGGACCAAAGAAAAGCTGGGGGAGGTAGGGGGGACAGAGGGGGCAATCTGTTTGTGGGATTCATTTTGCAGTAATAAAGTCATGACTCACGGAATGACTGACAAAGTTATAAATTAAATGGTGATACAGTGAATTATCTCACACCTACCTTGGGATGCAGTCAGGAGGAAGAATGCTTTTGTAAAGGCACAAAAAAATAGTCATTGCATGACTAGCCCTAATGGGAAAGCAAGTCACAGTAAACATTCATAGAGCACTTCTGAGTTTTGGTATGATCTTGTGTACAATATCACATTTACTCAGGGTAGGACAGTTCCAAAGTTCCTCTTACCACAGCAAGGACTAGTGTTCTAACTTTACAAAGTGAAACTTGTTCAGCAAGGCTAAAACCAGTTGAATTCAAGAACTTGCATGAATTCTGCTGTGCTGGAGAGGACTTAGTCTTTAACTGAAATAAAGTGCTACTGATCCACTGCATTTACTGGCACAAATGCAGCACTGTCTCCCTACTCAAAGTCAGGACATAGCCCATTCTGCTGCTGGGTCACCCTGGGACAGTCGGGAGATGAATCCTCTGTAGTACCTCAGGGCATGGAGAAGGAACAGGGCAAACACAACCTAGGTGGATGCAACCTTTCCATTTTCTTTTAAATTCTAGCTCTTGCAGCCAAAATTAAAGGGTGGCAATAATCCAGGAAGAAAGATAAAGTTGCAGACAGGACATTTGGAGGGTCTGACAGAGAACAAATGTTTGCACAGGACAGAGTTGATATTTTAGAGGCGGCTCAACCCAGCCAGACCTCTGTCAGACAGGAAAAATTCAAGGATCCTGACCTTTTAGAGCTAATCACCAGCATCTTAAAAATGGGTAAGTTTGTATAGTGAATGCTCTAGCTCCTAGCCCAGTTAACTAAACAGTGGTGTGAAAACCAACCAGCAAGAGGGATGCTGAAGGACTGTGAAGAAAAGTTTGAGGCAAGATGCAAAATTAAATGCAAACTTAAGAATTTGGATAGCATCTTATTTTTAGAAAATTAACATGTTCCCTTGTGCCTGTAACACACAGACGTCAAATGACACTTGGTAACAATTTTGCAGCCATGACTATTTACATACAAGTGGATTGGCAGAAGTCACTTTCCATGTTGTTCTCTTTAAGCCACTCAAGCCCCTTGGGGATGAATGAGGTTTTTCTCTCAAAGAGAGCAAGTCACTTGTCAAGAGGGGCAACAGAAGCTACCAGTCTAGAATAACACCTCCAGCAGCCCAACTTATTCCCTTCCCTGGCATAATGACAGCTGCATGCACTGGCATTCTGCCTGGCATGACTCTAACCTTGAACACCACCACATGGGGAGACACTGCTCCCCAACATGTTCTCGCTCTCTTTGCTCAGGACAGACCCTGCCTCCAGGGATGTGTTCACATACATTTTTCACCCTGTGGCTCTCCAGCTTATCTGCAGTACACTCATGGCTCCCCTCACTGGCCTAACACGTCAAAGGCATTTGTTTTCCAGGCTTTTAACTTATTTCATAGCAAGGCATTTGGAGCAATGCAAGGACCATTCCACAGGAGCTGGATGGACATCTGGAAGCCTGAACCCCTGTCACTCATGGCCAAGGGCAGTGTCCTGACAACTCTCCTCAGGTTCAATGAGCCTCAAGCATTTATTTCAGAAGGCAGTCCTGCTGCATTTGCTTACTAGCTCCAAAAGTAAACCACGACCTTTGGGAGTGGGGTTTTATTCTGAGTGCAAAAAGCACTCTGGTACTCAGTGCATACATTAGTGATTGCGTGTACAGTCTTGTGATCTGTCCTGTGAGTCAGGGAACTTGGAGGTTTTGACCCAACTCTAAAAGGGAAAACAGCTTTGGATAGGGTGAGGTAGATACTATACCTGCTATCCATTCATGAAATTCATCTGTCCTACAGAGTCCTGTAAGAATGTCTGCACTTTCTACCCAACAGAAACATGCTTTAAATTTTCTGTGCTGAAAGAGTAGGCACACAAACAACAGTCAAGGATTAACCAGTGGGATATCAAGTTAAACACTAATACCCAATAGAAACCTCTGGATTAATATCTCCTTAAAGAACTATTTTCCTATTCTCCTAGTTAGAATTTTCCATCTAAATTCCAGTTGTTTCTTCCTCACAATGTTCTTTTTCCTTTACTGCCTCTTAAAAGCAGTCAGGAGAGCCAGATGAAAGCTCCAGTTAGCCCCTCCACCAACTGAATAACAAGGCTGGAACCAATGAATAGAATTATTCTGGGGCTCTATAAGAACTGAAACCGGATTCCAATTCATAAGTTTGTTTGCTGCATCCTAAGTTGTTGCTATAGAAACAGAGGTAATGTTCTGTAATTATCATGAAACCGAAGAATCATAGGAAGGTTTGGGTTGGAAGAGACCTTAAAGATGATCTGGTTCAAACTTTCCTGCCAAGGGCAGGGGTACTTTCCACTAGGCCAGGTTGCTCTGTTCCACATCCAGCCTGGCCTTGAGCACTTCAAGGGATGGGGCAGCCACAGCTTCTCTGGGCAACATCTGCCAGGGCCTCACCAGGCTCACAGAAAATTATTTCTCCCCAACTTCTAACCTAAATCTCTCATCTCTTAGTTTAAAATCTTTCCCCCTTGTCCTATCAGTATCTTGTGTCTAATTATAAACTGCCTGATGTCAGCATAGTGTCTATTTTTCACTAGCATATACATTTATTGTATAAAGTTAGAGCCAGGCAAAGCCCAAAGCTGAAAAATCATCCAGTGCGTGTGCTACAGGTGGTTACAGACTTCAATATTCCCTTGCTGGTTCAGGTGAAATACATACCAGAATAAGGACCCACACTCTTCCAGTGCTTAGACCCAGATTTAAAAGTGTTTACTTAGAACCAGAGGTCAGCAAGCCACTGCTGCCCTAACCCAAAAACCCTGCTGTGTGCCAAGTCAAATAAAGCAAAAACACTGGATATCCCTCAGGGAAAGTGGGGGACAGAGACATTATCTGTCATTCCTTCTCTGTCACCTGCCAGGAATATGCCAAGCAGTCAATGCTCTGGGTCTGTTGAGATACATAGTGCATCTCCAGCTCCAAAAGCTGCTAAAGGCCAAGTGCACCACTCAGCTTAAAAACTTAAATCCAGTTTCAGATACAGATTGCCACACTAGCAGAAAGATTACACTCTACAGGCATTTTGATAATGTTCCTTTACATCACCTTCTGTTTTGAATAATACAGCAGCTTTCTCTCAGCCCATTTGATTTTGTGACCCGTGAGAGTTAAAATAATTCTTTTTTTTTTTTAAACGACCTTGTCATCCAAAGGAACAGGATGTCATGGACACAAAGGCATTCCCACTGTCAGACCCAGTAGGAAAAAAACATACCTAAGAAACTTGTACAAGTTTCTCCTGAAACAATACCATGAACCTGAAGGATCAAGTTTTCTGTAAGCATTTTTTATGTAAGACACTTGTCAAAAATCTGAGGAAATGTTAGGGTTAATTAGGAGCATTTGGATAAAACAGATTTCAATAAACCAACTGATTTGCTGAATCAGCAAGAACACATGGACAAGGCTTTGGATTAAGTTGAAATCTTCCTGGTTTTGACCGGACTCCCCAGAGAGCCCCTCATGAGGACACACTGACAGATTTCAGACCCCAGGCACTTATTCTGGCCACATATCTACACTCAGGTGACACTCTCCAGGACACTCCTGAGGGAACTTTGCTGGACCTCCAGCATCCCAAATAAATGCCTCATGGCTTTGGTATATCTATAGCAGGACACTATTATCTTGTTCTTTGACAGGAAAAATAAATAAAAATAAAGGTTGCTTGGAAAGGCCTTAGGCTCACTCTAGTGAGGAAAACGCACACGTTTAATAAACTAAAAAAAAAACCCAAACCAAACAAAAACAAAAAACTCTGAACAGTTTAATTAGAATGGAAAACTGATCACTTTTTTGTAATCCTATTTTTCTGCCTGGACCAGCACTTGGGATAAACACAGATAACACTCACAGTATAGTTTTTACCAACAGCATTCACAAATCCAGAACAGATACGGTCAACGGCAGCATATTAGGTTCTGTGGTGAAAGAAGTATAAAATACTATGAAATATTCTTGCACGTAGCACGTCCTTGATAAAAAGTATTTTGTTTGTTCTCAGGGAATGGTACAAAAAAGGGAGAACAAAGTGGATTTCTGCTTTAAGGAAAAACAATGTTTATAATAATCTACTTGGTAACCCAGGTCGCTATGAACACATGGCACCATCACCACCATGCCCAGGCTGCCTCTTTACCCTGGCAGTCCCAGCTCAGTGTCTGCACAGCACACTCACATCTCCACAGGGCTCTCAGCACCTCCCTTGAGAAGCCATCTCTGCCCAAAACATCCACTCCTCTGCACCCACACAACCACCACCTGCAGATCGGGGCAGCAGGAAGCTCCACATGAGCCAAGAGTGTGTCCAGGTGGCCAAGAAGGCCAATGGGATCCTGGCCTGGATCAAAACTAGCATGGCCAGCAGGCCCAGGGCAGTGACCCTTCCCCTGGACTCTGCCTTGGGGAGGCCACACCTTGAGTGTTGTGTTCAGTTCTGGGCCCTTCAGGTCAGGAAAGAGATTGAGGTGCTGGAGCGGGTCCAGAGAAGAGCAAGGAGGCTGGAGAAGGGAGTGGAGCACAAGTGCTGTGGGGAGAGGCTGAGGGAGCTGGGGGTGTTTGTGCTAGAGAAGAGGAGGCTGAGAGGTGACCTCAGCACTGTCTGGAACTCCTTGAAGGGAAGTTTTGTCCAGGTGGGGGTTGGTCTCTTCTCCCAGGCACTCAGCAATAGGATAAGGGGGCACAGGGGGCTCAAGCTCTGCCAGGGGAAATTGAAGTTGGAGAGCAGAAAACAATTCCTTCCAGGCATTGGAATGGGCTGCCCAGAGAGGGGGTTGATTCCCTATATCTGGAGGTTTTTAAACAGACTGGAGTTGGACCAACGATTGGACTTTATGATCTCGGAGGTCTTTTCCAACCTAATCAATTCTATGATTCCTCCAGAGCTGGATTCAGACTTGGACACAGATCCCCCTCTGCTCCCTCAGACCCCCCCAGAGCAGCCACAGGTCTCACCACCATCAGAGCTGAAGGCAACACTCATTTCTTCCTTTCCCTTCACATGGGTACACATGAACATATTCTCAGGCAAATCCAAGCGTCACTGTAATTGCAGCACAAGGAAAGACTGAAGATGGTTGGGCTTTTTTTTAAAAAAGTACCCAAATATTCCTAAAAACATACCTGTGCATAAATAAATCCATTAGCAGCACTCAGGTATTGCAGCAGCACAGAGCACATAATTACCTCTAAGTGCAGATAGGCCACAACTCTGTTCTGAGTGATGGAATTTAAACTCTGCCTTTACAGAACAGTGGCCTGAAACATTCTCTAAGTGACGTGAGTTAAGGATGGAGTAACAGCCTTTACACTCAATTTCCTGCCTCTCCTTGGTTTGCGTCACACCCTTAATGTTATTTCAACATTGCATTTTGTCCCCTAAATTAAATGTACAGTAGGTGTTTTGTATTTAATTTCCTTACCGTTTTTTTCCCCTCCTAACGGAAAAAGAATGGAAGAGATTCATGAAAGGTTATAAAACACACATTGTGTACTGGAGAGGCTGGAGTAGCTCTTTTGGAGCCTTTTCATTCTCCTGGGAAAATATGTAATTAGGTAGTTTTTTAACATGTGTATTATATACTAAATTACATGTATTTATATATTTCTCAAAGGAGTATTGCTTACACAATAGCCTGGAGCAACTCTTTTGGAGCCATTTGAGTCTATCATGTAATTATGTACTTAAGACCAGTTTATAGTAAATTTTGTTGTGCCTACATAGTAGCATTTTATTTTTATTTAAGATGAATTTTCAGGCTTGTGAGGAGTGCTACACTGACAGCCTTAGAGACTGCAGCCTTCTGTCTACTTACAGAAAGGGAAAAACATGGGTAACAAAAGATATGGACATCCCCAGCCTACCCTTCCAAAATTCATCCTCTCTCTGACTTTGGGAACAACTCCCCAAAGTAGGTGGTGAATGATTCAGTATTCAGCTTTCTTAGCAATTTGTTATGGCAGGTTTGGGGATGAGGACATCCATCCACCTGGAACTGGACTAATACCAAACAAAATCATTTCACATAGGCTGCTAAGTGTTTGCCATCTGCTAATCTGCAATTTAGCTCAGCTCAGTTTTTCTCTTCTTATAGAGGAAAAAAACCCAAAACACTCAGAAGCAGATTACTGTAAGAATTTAGGTGCTGTGAATCAGACATAAGCCCTATGGAAAGTGGTATTAAGGATGTTTGTACTCTCCCAAGATAGAGCTTTCTGATTCTTTAACCATTAGAAAGAATTTAAAGATTTTATGGTGCTATTTTTTCCTGGACAGAAAGAATACATAAGCCAAAATACTTTTCTCCTGAAATCCTAAACAAACAAACGCCCTCTGCCCCTTCAAATACACTGAATTGCAGTGTGATGCTGACAGGAAAGCACGGTGACAGCTGTAATGTAAAGGCATGGAGGTATGTCATTTTACATCATTTAAAGTCCCAAGAAGGAAAATGCCTTGCTCCAAATGATAGAAGTTGAAACATCAAGCAGCAGTGCTGAACCAACTGCATACTTTCTTTGCTAATAAAATAAAAAAACTAAGGTAAAACTAAGTTTGATACCTCTCCTCCCAAACATAATTCCATTTTACATGGATTTATTTTTCTTGTCAAACTATTTTGGTTATTTAAAATGTGTCGGTCAGAGTTGAGCTTGTTGTTTAAAAAATGACTGTTAAAAAAAAGCGCAAAGTATAAGAAAATATTTTTCAAAAATGTTGAAGGAATTCTGCACTCAAAACATGTAGAAAGAGATTTACTCAATTCTCTTCCTTTAATTAAAACATGATCAGCATTCAGCCCAATAAGTCAAGTCTTAAAACCTTCCAAACCTAATTTTTGGGAAAACCTCATCTACATGGAAAAGCCTTCACCCCATACTCCTGAGGAGCAGTCAGGAGCACAACACTTGGCTCCAGCTTCCCCTCCTCTTAACCCCATGCTGTGTGGGGAAGGCATGAACGGGGAGGTTAATGATGGAGGTCAGCCCCAGAAACGTTTTTCCACTCTGTCAGGGCAGTGTTCTCCAGAGCACGAGCGCAAACGTCCTACATGACACCTTTTCCTTCCCATTAATGGCACAAACCAGGAGCACGCCACGGACAACGTGAAGGAAAGACATTCCCTATCCCACATGGAAGGAAGACACAGTGTGCAAGGAAAAGCAACCAAAACCCAGGGAAAATTACTATAATTGACACACTGCTGAGTACCACTGCAATCTTTTTTAGGGTTGTCTTTAGCTATGCATTTTGCCAGATTAACTCTCAGTACAGAAAGTACCTTTGTGCAGAGTACAAATTTCAGCAAGTTACATCTGACTCAAATCAAAGCTACCAAAGTACTATGTGTCAATCTGCTTCCCAGGAGGCTATTTCTGTGCCTGCCTCAGCTTTTCCTCCTCAGCTTTTTATGCAATAGAAAGGTCCACCACCGAGTTTGCAGGCATTTACTTTAAGTTCCAGCGAAGAGAGGAGTGCCTAAAATATCACTGACAAATAACGGAGCAAGCCTGGAAAATTTCAGCTCAAAAGCCAAAGATTCAGAATTAAATTAGTGACAGAAAATAGCAGGTGAAAGCAGAAAGACAATCAAGTTTCATGGGTGCTGCCCTTCAAGGGTCAGACCCTGCAACTGCAAACCAGAAGGTTGCTTCCTAATTTCATCATGCCAGTCTCCAAGTCCCCAAATCCACTGTGCTCTGGTTTCCTCACCTGGACCATAGTGCTAGTCCTACTGCAGCATAGAAAGAAATGTTGAATTATGAGCATCAGATTTAAAGATCCTAAGATTTTTTTTTTAGCAGCAAGAAATAAAAATCATTTAAATTATGGGAAAAAACACCTTTCTTCTTTGTACTGTCACTTTTGAGATACTTCTGCCATTTCCAGCTTGACTGAAGTGGCTCTTCCTTCTTGGGGTTATATGATTAAAAGCCTAATCCTGCATCCCTTTCTCATAAGAGGAATCTTACTGATAGGAAAGCCCCTGAGACATCAGTAGCCATTTTGGCATCAGCAGAGTCACATGAACAGTGCACGAGGTGCAGAAAACTCCCCCAAACCATTAAAGGACACTGTTAATATAGCTAGAACTTAACACCAGTGTTTTATTTTCAGCAGGAAAAGGTTGTTCTCACATCAGGGGACCACCACCCATGGCAAGACATGTCCACAACCAACTCAAGTGGTTAAGAACACAGAACCGGAATGAAACTGTGCAGCCATGAATTCTGGGGCTCTCTCATCATCTACAGTAAGTACTGTGTGTCCATCTTGGTCCTGATGGGAGGCAGCTTTAGGATCTCACCACACTGAGGGGTAGAAATCATCTGATTCCCAGTTTAATCTTATTCAGGGCCAAGTTTATGCCCACTTGTTCTTATGCAAATATTGCTCTTGGGTTTAAATAGCTTTTTCCCCTTTTTGGCATTTAGCCCTGGATGTATTTATAGAGTGCTGTCAAATAGTCTCTCAACTCTATTTTGCTAAACTAAACAAGCCAATCTCTTCTAGTCCCTTCCCATAAGATAGGCTTTTCAATCTTTTAATATCCCCACTAGACATTCCTTATGTTCTAGTTTTAATTCAACTCTAACAGAGTTATTTTAAAGTAAGTATGCAATATTCTAAATTAAGCTTTCTAGTGTCTTGTACAATGGTACCAGTGCCTTGCATGACATATTTGACCCCTCTGGAGTTTCACCACTGTCACAGCACCATGTCACTAGCTAGAGTAGGATGGACAGAGTTAACCATGCAATTTTAGTCCAAAACTCAGCCACACACAGTAGTATCACAGTTAATTAAGCATTAAGCTGGTCTTTGCAATGCGCAGCACTGAAATTTCCCAATAGAACAGAGAGGGAATTTTCACTTACATGTGTGTAACATCTCATTTTTAAGGTGAACACTGACCACTAACAAACAAGAAAATGAGATGCTCCACCAAGGCTAGTAGTGTCTCCCACTCAACCTTCCCCAGCCCTGACCGAAGAGTCTGTGTCCAGGTATCTACTTTTATTTTGACATAAGAGAAATAAAACATTGCATCCAGATATTAGCCCTGATGCATCCACCCACAGACACAGATCTAGGCATAGTTCAGCCTGCTGTCCTCGCCTACCTGCTGCCCTGCCTGGCAGAGCACCACTGATGTGCTGGAGGCTGCTGAACCCTTTGCTGTCACTCTGACCTTTCAAAGGCTGCCCTGGTGCTGCTCAGCCCTCCATTGAGCTTCCCTTCAAACCACAGCTGAGCTACAGGCACCCTCTTCTGCTCTCAGCTGCTCTGTGCCAGCATAAAAATCAAATTAAACAGAACTCCCACTGCTGCAGGCAGCCCCTTGTTTGTTCCGCTCCAACAACTGGGACAGCCCAGCAACAGAAGCAGAGCAGCAGGTGACGTGTACACATACATCGCACTGCTACAGCAGCAGGACCATCTCGAGTGTTATTGATGGGTGCATCCCATTGCCCCTAAAGGCTCTGAAGCATTTTGTCTTGCTCTTAATTTTATCCTTTCTCTCCCCAGAAACAGCCCTGAAGCCAGTGCCTAACCAGGCAATCCCTCAGTGACAAAGTCAGTCCCACGCTATAGCTCATAAGCACCTGAGGAGCCTTTAGTCTGAATAAATATTTCTTCAAGAATCCTCAGCCCCTAACCTTTAACAAGCATGTATTAAGAGTACAAACATATTAATAGCATCCTCGAGATGTTTCTTCTAACTGTTGTTTTGCCTGTGGTGGTGACTGAGGATGCTTCTTAAAGGGCTCACCTTGGTATGCATTAGGTAAGAAAATGGCATCAGCCTATGGCACTCAGAAGAGATGAGATAACCAGCTAACAGTAGATGGGATAACATAACAAGCAGTAGTGAGGACTGTAGGTTAACAGTTATCAGCATTACTTGATGTGATCTACCTGCTCTGTGGACCATTTTTTATTTTCTCCATTTCAACTCCTATACACTACCTTGGCACCTACCCTGGGAACAACTGTGGCTTCTGCTACACATGCTCTGAGTTTCCCACAGATGCACAGAGAGACAGGCACAGCCCAGCCATCATTACCCTCGCCTTTTGCTAGATTTAAGAAAAGAAAAGAAGTTCTTCTGAAAAACCTTCCTTTCTCTTTCATGAATGCTGCAATCATTGAGTTGCTATTAAAAAAGAGAAGTGATACTATACCACCAGCTGGACTGGACAAGGCTTAGGAGTTAAAAATCCCTCCTTGTCTTCCCACTGAATTTCCTGTGCAAGCATCCCACCATCTTCACTCACATGTACACGTCACTTAAAGTGTAACACATCTTTCTGTCCCTAATGTTTAGTAAGCATTCTCAAATTTCAATAACTCAAACCCAGAGATTCCCACTCACTTGCTCACATTTCCCAATTTGCAATACCAGAAGCACAGTCAATGGCCTGTGGAACAGATATTTATAGTTATTATAAAGGCACAAAAACTAATATATCAGGTTAAAATAGAACTAAAGCCATCATTTGGGCCTTGGCTGTGTTGTTCTTATACTAGCATACTTGGGCTCCTTTGAAGTGTAAATTCAACTTTTCACTTACAACATTCCTTTAATATTTTACCCACATGTCCCCGAGTAGCAAAAAGATGCAATTTTCTCATTTTTCAGTCTTAAAAGTACACTTGAAATTTAATGACCAAAAGGGTTGAAGAGATAAAATATGATAAACTTGACTCTTTAAGTAAAGGTGAGTCCTAGCAGGTCAAATAACTTCTCTACTAGTTCTGAGAATACTTATTCTGTTACTATATAAAAGAAACATGGTGGGCTTCCACTCTTACCTTTCAGTAAATTAAGGTTAAAATCCTAGATTTGGATGAAAACAGAACTCATAATATTGAGCCAGAGATGCCCTTTACTGTAAGAACTTCTCCAAGGAACAGTCAGTATATCAAACTTACACTTTCTCTCATTTTTTTTATTTTTTTTTATTTAAGTTGTCCTGTAGTTTTCTGAAGGCTTGACATGAATATTGTACCAGAGTTTGAGTTTAGTTTGTTGGCTTTCTTATTTATTTCAGTAAATTTGGAGAAATGTTAGTGAAGTCACATGAATGTCACTTTATAATGTCCCAACAGCAGCTGATATTTCTTTGGAGATGCTTTCTAACACAACATAGATACTTGGCAGTCATCTACAGTGAAATTTGAAACATTCTAGAAATGCTAAAGGAATGGATATTTCAAAGATACTTTCAAATGTGGATGTTCAGTTCCCTTGTAAAGAACCATTGGATAAATATTCATAATAACTGGGAAACTCCACCACTCCAACATGAGGCATTTCCACAAAACCCTGACAAAAGATTAAAACTGTGAGGTACAAGATTTCAAATTTTATATACTGGTATCTTTTTCTGTGTTCGTTTTTCTTAAATGCATAAACTCTGAGAATCTCTTGCAGAGTCTTTATTTCTGAAACCAAGACCTCACAAAAAAGAAACCTGCAGCATACCTGCCCTCATGGCTTGAAGTTTAAATTTCTATCTGGAAGAAATTGTTATTTGCTTTTTTATCTCCTTAAGGTCAATAAAGTAAAAGATTAGCCCTCAATTTTAGGGTATTTTACTGTCAAGTGTCTGAGAATATATGCCTTGCCCTTCCTTGATTAGACTGTGAAAGTATAAAGGTCTTCATAGGACTTGTGACATTCTTCAACTCTCATCTTGGGGGAAACCATCCTCCCCTCAAAAACAAATGAAAAAGCAAACAAACAAAATGAATTAATAAAATCAGTTAACCAAAACACACACACACCAAAAAGCCAACAAGCCTCGATTCTAAATCAGTCTAAGCAGTTACTACTGATACTCAGGCGAGCTTTATAAAATTTTTGGAAAGAGAAAAATGCTACTGAATTATTTCAATGTGCTTGCTGTAAAAAATTCAGATTCTGAGCTAAACTGATCTCTGGAATTTGTTCCACCATATCTCGTTGTGAGTCTCCAAACAGCTTTCCCAACTTCCAGAGCACAATTCCAACTGCAAAAGACAGCCATGAGACAGATCACTGCCATGAAGTGTGGAGTTTTTGTAGCACGACCAAGAGCCAAACTTGCCAGAAGGTTAGAGATGCTCTCAGCTGCATCATCCAGCACTCAGCTTATGGGCATCTCCCCTGAGATGAGCAGAATCTGGAGGCAGGTCCAAGCAATTAGGGACATTATATTATGGCTACTTTACATTATGGGCACCTACCGGGTACAACTTCACCTCTGAACTGACAACACAGACTCACAGACTATTCTGAGTTGGAAGGAATCCACAAGGATCATCGAGTCCAACTCTTAAGTCAATCCCCATATAGGGGATTGAACCCATGACCTTGGCAATATTACAATCAAGTTTTAACCAACACACAAAGCTGAATGGTGCAGTTGACATGGCTGAGGAACAGGATGCCATTCAGGTTGACTTGGACAAGCTCAGAGAACGGGCTCAAAGTTCAGCAAAGCCAAGTGCAAGGTGCTGCACACGGGTCAGGGCAAAACCCTGCACCAATACAGGCTGGGGGATGAAGGGGTTGAGAGCAGCTCTGAGAAAAAGGAATTCAGGGTGTTGGTGAAAGCAAACCTGTACATGAGCCAGTAATGCGTGCCTGCAGCCCACAAGTGCAACTGTGTCCTGGGCAGCATCACCAGCAGTGTGGGCAGCAGATGAGGGAGGGGAATCTGCCCCTTTGCTCTACTCTGGTGAGACCCCACCTGCAGTGCTGAGTCCAGCTCTGGAGTCCTCAGTACAGGAAAGACAGACTTGTTTGAGTGTGTCCAGTGAAGATGATCAGAGGGCTGGAGCACCTCTCCTACAAGGAAAGGCTGAGAGAGTTACAGCTTTTCAGCCTGGAGAAGAAAAGGCCAAGGGGAAAATTTATTGCAGCTTTTCAATAGTTAAAGTGGGCTTTTAAGCAAGATGGGGGCAGACTTTATATCAGAGCATGTTTCAACAGCACAATGGACTAAACTTTTAGACTAAACCAGGGTAGATTCAGACTAGACATATTAAAGAAATTTTTTTATAATGAGGGTGATTAAACACTGGGACAGGTTTCCCAGAGAGACTGTAGATGCTCTATCCCTGAAAACATCAAAGGTCAGGTTGGACAGGGCTTTGAGCAACCTCATCAAGTTAAGGATGTTCCTGTTTGTTGCAAAAGGGCTGGACAAAATGACCTTTAAAGGTCCCTTCCAACCCAAACCATTCTATGACTCTATAATCAGTTTTTGTATAGAAAGTTTCTGAGTTGTGTTTTGTTAAGAGGACATTTTTTGTTTTAAAAGGCATCACGATAAAGAACCTAAATGTGCTTGGATGATAAATACCAGCTCACTAAAAATTGACCATGCCTTTAGAATAAATGTACATGTCTGATAACAATTCAAAAAACAACATTGGTGTTCCTTTTCTCAATAGACCAAGCCAAAAGCAGGAAGGCAAGGGAGGTGCCAGAGGTTCTTGGGATGTCCAATTCAGTGTAAGGGGGCTCCACTTCCCAGTGTTCTTTGTCTTGCTGGGGGCAAGGAGGCTGAATAGACTCTTAAAGGGTATAGCAGCTGGTTTAAAAGAAGTATGCCAAGAAAGCTGCCTAAGGCTTGAACAATATTCTGAATAACGCTTTATTTTTATGTTTTTCCACACAGATGAAAGACTGTGCTTGTGCAGCAGTAGTGACAGATAGTTGCCACACCAATAGTTATCATACCAAATCCAATCTGTTTATCTTCATTTAAACAACCTAGATTTCTAAAGGTTTTGTTATCCCTTAAACTGGAAGAAGAACTTCTCTTATTTATATTAGTTGCTAAAACTCCCCTGTGCTATGTGCTGCACTGTGGTATAGCGAGAGCGTTCCATCCCGAATCACTCACCATATAAACAGAAGAGATACAGGAGATATTTTTCTTGCTTCTGCTAATACAGACCCAAATCAGGGAATGACTTAGGCTTGCTCAAGGTCACATTGGATACCTGTAGTACATCCGTGGTATTTAACTTTTTCCTAGCTCAGACCTGTCAAATCCTGCTGTAGCTTTCTGTCTGCCAACAGGATTGGCATCATCCCTTGAGAGAGCCTGAAGCTGCCACTGCAGGTTCACTGATGCAATACTGGCACTTGGCTCAGCCCCATCCACGTGCAGCCCCAGGGTTATTCCGAAGCATTGGGGCCCAGTGGAGCTGCCTCACACTTGTATGTTAGAAGGGTTTGCAATGCTTCAAAAGATACCTCCTCCATAGCAATCACCTACCACAAAACCCAGGGTGCCAGTTTTCCACTGCAGCAGGGATATTCCTTTAACAATGAACCTAATGGAATCTCACAAATAAATTAAAAGGAGACATAGTTAATTCCCAGCACAGATTAATTACTGCATATGGTGGAAGGGACAACTCTCCACCAGGGCAGCTGATGGAGCTGCAGTGATACAAATCCTTTCAGAAAATCCAGTGCTACTGAACCTCAGGAGTGCTCTGTGGGTTTGAACACTAAAACAAACTCCACATGGACATTAATTTAGGACAAGGTAAAGCTGTAAACATTTTAACAGTAATCTCAGCACTCTGGGAGGCCTGATTACCCATTGTGGATGTGTGGTCTTACCTGGCAGCTTCCTCAGGACCTTCTGTCCATCACACTGGTGCTTGCAGGCCACTGTCATTAGCATTTCAGAATGGTCTCAACACTGTCTTTCACAGGGCACTCTGGAATCAGGGATATGCCTGACACTTCCACATGGGATTAATTGTGGGGTAGAGTCACTGAGAGCAAGCTCCAGTATTTCAGTGCTCTGACAAGTGCTCAAGAGCACTTTGGTAAAAGCCTCTGCCCAGCTGCTTAGTGGAATCAGGGCCTTCATCACAGGCATAGGCATTAAAATCAGGCTTGGGTTCATAAAAGTCTATTGGAACAGAATTTGCTTGATAGAAAGAAAACATTGACTGCGTATTCTGTTACAGCACATAAACAGCAAGGTTTTTTTAAATCTGTACAGCTATTACATCTGTACTTTAAAAAAAAAAGTCTGAGCTAGCAAAATTCACTTTAAAATGTATTAAAGGACCATTACCACACTCAGTTTAAGAGCAGGACTGACATAAGTGCTAGTGTAAAACATCACAAAGCAGAGCATAAATCTCTTGAGCCCAGAAAAGACTCTTTTCACAGGTTATTTTTCCTTCTACAGAGCAACAATGTAATCATCAAGGAAACAGAGCAAGTGAAGGAATGATTGACTGAAGGCCAGGCTCGTTTTCCACCAACATAAAAGCATTCACACCCTGGAAGAAACATCAAGTTATTCTTTTCCATGGTCTTCCTGTTATTTTACCTTCCAGAGAGCAAATCTATTTGAAAAGATTGTATCTCTTTATGCATATGTACATTATATATACAGTCATATGAATGCATGCCCACTAGGAGTAGGGGTGTTTAGACTTGTGGCCCCAACATCCAACCTTCTCTGGGAACCACAGTGATGCACACAAAGTTAATTGCTTCTTTTTTAGGTGTGTAGTTACTGTCTTTAAATAATCACAGACTATAGAGATACATTTTCTGATACATCCTTCTGTTTCACAGATTCACAGACTGTTCTGAGTTGGAAGGGACCCACAAAGATCATCGAGTCCAACTCTTAAGTCAATGGCCCACACAGGGGATTGAACCCATGACCTTGGCATTATTACAGCCAAGTTTTAACCAACTGAGCTCATCTCATGGTCCAGGTGACGCTGTTTTCTGGGACAGCAGGAAAACAAGGGACAGCCCCAAAGAAAAAGTGTGGAGAAGCCTAATAGAGTGTACACTGGCAAACACCACTCCAGTAAGATGAAGATCATTGTCAGCACGTCCTTGTTGGCTGAGGCACAGATTGCTGTTTTAACCAGTCTCTAAATTCCCAGTGAGCTGCAGCCTTCAAACCTTCCCCCCAGGGGCTTCTCCTAGTAAGGACCTGGGCAGGCTCCCTCCAGGCAGGTCAAAACATGGGGAATTTCCAAGCAGCAGCCAGAAAAGGCTCTGCAGGGAAAAGGAGCCAGATCTTCGTGCAGGAGCAGAGCGAGCCAGGTATGTAAACATCTGCCCGGCTCGGAGCAGCAGGAGCCCTCGGGGTGTAATCAACGAGATCTCCTAAACATGCTGAACGTGAGGCTTGTGCTTACATACCTGGCATAAGTGGAGGGAGAGCGAGGCACGGTGGGGCTGCTGGCAGGGGCACTACCAGGGCACACAGCACCCATCAGAGCTGCTGAAAGGCATCATTCTGCATGGCCAGCAAGGGTAAGGCTGATATTTACAGCTATTGAAATAAATATCTAAGAACACATGTATAAAATAAAAATATGTATAAATATGCATTCTCTATGTGCATATGTGCATTTATAGGTTTTATTTAAATATATATATAAATCAGCCCATAAGCTACTCATGACTTCTGAGATTCCCAAACCGAACAGCAGATGCTGCTACAAACTGGGACCTAAATGTCAAGTACCAATGATGCTGAAGTGCTGCTTAATTAAATTACAAGAGAAATTGCATTTATACATTAATTCAGTCATTCACAAGGATTTGATACACTCACAGCAAGAACCCGAGTTACCCTTTAAGCACTCCAAGTTTTCAACTAATAGCTTCTTACTGGTAAAAATACCTCATCTCTGCACGCAAACAAAAAGCTCTCTTGATTTATCCAGCCTTGTTAGGCCAGGTATTACTGTCTGGGTACACCCCATGCCTTCCTCTTGTTTTTTGGAGCCCAGAGCATCATAGTGCACAGGGCACTTGATCCACTGAGGTGACCTTTGGTCTCAGCAATATCCCACCAAGAACACTGATGGCAGAGGAAGACACCACAAACTGAGTAGATACTCTGGATGCTCCAGTGAAACAGAGACTCAGCAGTTAAATACAGATTAGCATAAAATATATTCGAGTCCCACACAGAGTTGTGAGGCCCAGCTATGAGGGAAACAGCAGCAGAACTCGGGCCAATGATTTTACTGATGGAAATACTAAAGCCTATCCTACATAAAAGGAATACCTGATGTATCACATACCACAAAAAAGAATGAGTTAGAATTAATGGACATGTGGAATCCACATGTGTAAGTAAAGATTGAGGGTTAATTACCCATACAGTATTATACAATCAATGAAGAGAGCTTAAATGTCAACCTGTGCTCCAGAATTTTCAAGTCAGTAAGAATTCCCTATTCATCTTGAAGAACTGAGATTAATTGCATGTGCCAAGATGTTTTAAGAACATTATATGACAAGGAAAAGAAAAAAAGAGATAAAGTGCATCAGGTCATATAGTCCAAATCTATATCCAATTTCTAAAGAAAAATAAGAAAAAATATGTTTAGAAATGTATTTCAAAAATAATTCTTATTTTTTTTTCCACAAGAAATTAAGTGTAAGGATTTCTTTTTGTGTCACCAGAATCCACAAATATAGATTTAGTTTTTTCAAGCATTAGCTGATTTTCGTCAAAAATATTTTTTTTAGAAAAGGGAATTACACCACATGCAATCAGCAGTATCTAAAAACAAACAAGCCTACAAACCAACAAAAAGATTTAACACCCAAATTAAAAAAAAAAGTAAAAAACCCAAATCAAAACACCCAACTCTTTCTTCTCCTTTGTACAAAGAAAGGTCAGGAAACACCAATCCCCTATTTTAGCATGTAGATTTTTTTTCTCTGTCTCTGTAACTCTTGCCAAAATCCATTCTTCATCTGAGGCAGATAAAGAATGTGTTTAATGTAGAGCACCTTATTCTTCTAAACACTCATGTAGCTTTCTGAAAGTTAACAGATGCACGAGAGAGAGCAACAAAAAACTGAAGTGACTCAAGAAGGTTTTCAGGGTTTGGCTGCTTTGTTATCCTGCTGTTATAGCTGCCATGCAACCAAACACAACCAGTGCTCCTTTGGAGGCAAAACTTTGTCATCTACATCAAACTCACAAGAGTGCAGTGGCATGATTTAAGTCCACCACGTGTTACAGCTGCATCTCTAGAAACCTTCCAGGGATCTGGTTTCAAAGCAGAAATGTTCTTTACTAAGAGAAATAAGACAACTCCAGTGTTGCACCAGTCACGTCCTGCTGGCAAGGATGGACACTTGTCTAACAGAGACAGCAGAGTGGAAGAAACTATGGTAGAGACCACACTGTGGGGCTCCACTGTGTTTGGGACTAAGTGTGCTCTTAAACAACGTGGCTGTTTGTCGCATTTCACATTTACATTGTTAAACGCCTAAGAAGCTGCATTGAAAGCCAGGCCACTACTGCCTAGTGGTCAGTGCTGCCATGGCAGGAACTGGACCATCAGCCACAGCCCTCTAACCATTTGTGTCATAGAATCATAGAATCAAATAGGTTGGAAAAGACCTCCGAGATCATCAAGTCCAACCCTTGGTCCAACTCCAGTCCCTTTACCACATCATGGCACTCAGTGCCACGGCCAAGCTCAGGTTAAAAACCTCCGGGGATGGGGAATCCACCCCCTCTCTGGGCAGCCCATTCCAATGCCTGGGCACTCTCTCTGCAAAGAATTTTTTTCTGATCTCCAACTTCAATTTCCCTTGGCAGAGCTTGAGCCCATGCCCCCTTGTCCTATTGCTGAGTGCCTGAAAGTGTCCATGGAAGTGTCCTGCTGCACACAGCCCTTAGTAGGGACCCTCTGAAGAGCAGGGTCCTCCCACACACTGAAACAGCCAAGGGAACAGGATCTCTGCAGTTTCCAGGGGGGAGGTAGAAAGCAGAAATCCAGCTACTGGAGCCATCACTTTTGAAGAACTAGAATTATGAAGTTCCTCACCACCTCTGCTCTGATTTAGCAAGAGTTAAAGAAGTTAGAGATGAGAGAAAACAAGTGTACTGTTTTTTTAGAAAAGTTAATTCCTGGAATGATTTCTATCGGGGGCCACAGCAACAGAGCAAACAAAGAGGGAGAAATTCAGAGCAATTCTCTCCTATCATGTTGGCATATGCCCCAGAGATTGTTCAGCAGTTCTCCGGGATCAGCAAGAAAAAGTCAGCTGTGGGAAGCTAGCCCTGCCTTTGCAAGCATCAGCAAAGTTGTAAACACGGAGAGTGATGGCTCTGAACTAAGCAGCAACACAAAACCAGGCTGGGTTCCCAGCCGGTGTGCTCTGGTGTCCCTCCACCCACGGAAAGCCACTGTGTGGTTTCAGCTCTCCCCTTGAGACTGTGCTCCCAGGTACCAGCAAGCTTTACATCACAGCTGTGTGCCGAGGCTCTGTGGGAATGTCCCTCTGGAGCCCACGGAGGCAGCTGTTCCCCCACTGCAGCAGCCAGAGGGCACACAATCCTGTCCCTGCTTTAGGCTCTAGTAGGGATGAGGAACCAGACTTAGACAGGGCACCCTCAGATGGCCCTAGCAGCACAATGCCACCACTCTCAAAGCACTGCAAGGGGTATATTTGATCCTTTTCCACTACAAAAAGGTGGCAAAGGACGATTAGGTCTAAGTTAACCACAGAGGGCTCCCCCAGGCACCATTAGGCAGAGCTAAAACCCAGGACAGAAAACATACAGTTAAGCTGCACTCCTCTCAGTACCCATTAAAAGAAAAACCCTCATCTTTAGCCAACTTCAAATCCAGTATTCTGCAAAAGTGAATTAAAGTGGCTGAAACAGAGCTTTTCTAAAGCAGTTTACATTGGACAGATTACAAAAACAATAATCACAAAACATGCTTTCTGTGAACCTTCCAAATTATCACATTTCTTCTTTTCACAACAACTAAAAGCTTTCAGGAGGTGAGAGGAAGGCTGAAATCTCAGTGATAACTGTAAGACAGTTTTGAGAATAAATGATCTGAAAGAGAGACACAATTAAAAAAACAACAAAACCTTTTGAGTGTAGCCCAAGCCCATAGTAATATAAAAAAACTCAGATACTTCATGGGTGACAAATTCCACAAGCACAAGAAAGACAGCCACTTTCCTCAAAATTTATAACTACAAATAAAACACTGAATATTCATATCACTGTAATATCCAAGTAAAATCAGTACCTCGTTATTCTGGTCAGGAACAGTTGTTCAAGGATAGTCCTCACTCAGGAAAAACCAGAAAGCAGGAAGAAGAGTCACAAAAATGAGAATTACTGGCTGAAGGAGGTCAGCAGAGAGCTCAGGGGATGTCCTTTTATGTCCTCACAAGCACCTGCCATGAATTTGTGATCATTAGTGTCAGGTGAGACTCATCATCACACCTGGGTCTCATTACACACCTGCATCACTGATTGCTCTGGCAGTTTTGCTGCCTCCCTTTGCCATAGGCAGGTGCTCCAAGGTTTGGCATGACAGTCACCCAAGTGGTGTGGCTACCCTGGTCCTCAGCTCAGAAGCCTTCCTTCACCCCTCTGTAGCTTTACAGGGCATCTGGGCTGCATTGGACAACTCTCCTTTCCAAGACACAAAAACAGGGATGAAAACAACTTCCAAATATGCCTCCCTCCATCGGGTCTTCCAAATTGTTGTCCCTCAACTCCACACCCACACAGAATGCTCCCTGCAGACCTCCTTCTTCCTGGGTGTAAGCCCTGTGAGCCCAGCTGGCTCCTGAGACACCCAGTGAGAGGCACGACTGTCCCTCCCCCCTGCAGTGCCCACCAGTGGCATCCTTGCAGGAGAGGGGAAGACACCACAGGTGCCCCTCACCTCTGTCTTCATGCCCTGGGTTTGGGCTGCTCTCAAAGGGTTCAAGCTGTAAGTCTGTTGCTGGTGCATTCCCAGCCAGCTGCTCTTGTGGAGCAAATCTGCCTTGCATGGGCAGCAGAGTCTGGAGGTGTAAAAGCAAGGACGTTTTTCAGATGCTGATGTCTAAAATAAGTATCTTTGTAGCCCAAATACATTTGCACATCCTTTCTTCAGCCCTTCAAATGGGAAAAATTAAGATTGCAGCATAGCAGGCCTAAAGAAGACATTAATGACATTAAAATTTGAAAAACAGCCCTAGCTCCTGATTTTTCTTCCTTTGAAAGCAGTTGCACTTCCACCCTGACTTCCATGGAAACTGAACGTTTAAACTGTATGGTTTGACATGACCGTGTAGGTCATTTAATTGCTTTTCATTTTTCACTTTGAGAGCAGATTGCAAAACTGGATATTTGCTGAAATCAAATAGACTTTTTCTTTGTGTCTTTTTTTTTTTTTTGTTCTGGGTGGCTGATTTCAGCAACTAATCAGCAGGGCTCAAATGACAGGCTTAGCAAGTCATGGGCAGTTTTAAATTTCTTCTGCCATTTGAACGTGCAAGATTTCAATCCACTTTTCATTGCTATCTGTTCTTCTTGAGTTCAAATATTTCAGTATTTCCTGGAATGCATATGAGCATTACAAATACAATCAGATTGAAACTGACTTTCAAAACATTTTGGCATTATTGAGACCCACTTTTAAGTGTAGGCCAGATTTAATCTTCATTTGTGTCCAGGAAGTTCAGAGGGCTCCACATGCACACCTTGAAAGCAGAAACAAACCATCTGAAGTTAATGAGGTAAGTGTGGGTCCCATCTTTCTATCTGGGAAAGGTGGAGTGAAAAGTTCAAAACCAAAAACTTTATAAAATCAAGACTATTAATTACATGCTGAGCCAGAACGTATCAAAGGCAAAGGAAATAATTCCATGTGCTCCACTTGGCATGAGATCAGGCCCTTCATTTGAAATTGTGCAGAGTGAGGAATATGGAAAAGAACACAGTGTTACCTTCTGCTTTTTAAAAGGCAAAGTCTCTTGCCCACCCTCCGAGGGAAGTTTTCTAACCAAGAAAACAATTAGCACACACCTTCAGCTCAGGGAACTGGTCTGCACTGGTTGCTGGTGTCATTTGTGTACATTTTTCCAAGATTTGGGGAGCTTCACTCTCAGTTTGGTTCTCCCTGGGTTCCTCCCTGCCCTAGTGGTGTTCTGTGCACGTGTCTGCTCTCCCCTGTATGCTCTCACCCCTCTGCCCACCAGCCACCACCACACACCAGTGACTGAACTCGCCTTTCCTGCAACCCTCCCAGTGTTTACCCCCAGGCTGGCCCAGGTCACTGCTCTGTCTTTCCATGACTCTGGTCCTCCACCACACCTTTAAAGATGTATGGACCACCACAAGGGGCAAGGGCAGCAACATGTATAGGACAAATTGTTTTCAGAAAACTAAGGCCCTGCCCTTACCTCCCTTTTCATCCCTTTGCCACTTTTATAATTTCCCTTCTTTTATGTTTTTTTTAGTGTCTTTTTTCTCTTTTCCTGTTTCTTCTATTTTTCCCTTATTTTCCTCTTTCCTCTCTTCATTTTCCTTTCCCTTTTTCTTTTCTTTTTGCATTTTCCCCCTCTTCTCTTTATTTTCATTTTCTTTTTGCCTTCTCTTTTTCTACCTTAGATGTAAAACCATCTCTTTTTTCAGCTTTTTTTTTTTTTTAGTACTGTCAGTAGTTCTTCCTGGGAATATATATTGCTAATCTCCCTAACCTTAAACTCACTATCCCAGGCAGAAAATGAGATTCACTTCCTAAACTTTTTTGCTGCCAGAAAGGCCAAACTCCAAAAGTTTGTGATCTCGTTTTTCTACGTAAGCAACCACTAGGTACAAAGATACAATCTGTTTACACCCAGCTGATCTGTGGAGGTCTTTCACAAGCCCTTTGGGGAGGCTTCTCTCTGTTTCAGCAATGGGAGATTGGGAAACTGCGGTTGTTCATATTGGTTTTACGGGAAAAAGAGAATGTCCTCACTTTGCAAAAGAATTTAACTTCTCTGCTATGCTGCAACACATGCATTTTTATATCAACACAATGGCCCTGCAAGGCAGACAATGGATTCCATCTGTCTAAACAGAGATGGCCTTTCCTATCAGGTCAGCTTGCAATCTCTGCTTTGTCCTTATGAGTGGAAAGTACCAAACTACATAGAGATAACTCAAAAGGAGAGAATGGGACTTGCCCAGCATCCAGCAGGAAATCTGGGACATGCAGATGCTCTGATAGCCCTCGCTTGACCCAACAACCACTGGACCAATCTTCATGTGAGGAGCATTTCTTAAAAGCTAAGGGAGCCAACAGAACTCTAACACATTCCTCTGTTTCAAGAAGGGCTCCTATCCATCCTCATACCACCTGAACAATTTTGTTTCTCTCTGCTTTTTCTGCACAGAATTTGAAGAACTACCTTTTTTTCTTTGTAGAAAGATGTGGGGAATGCGCTTGAGCAGTTCAATTAAAAATGCTTTCAGTCCCAGAATGATTATGCTCATAACCCTGTAAATTTTCACATTCAACCTATTCAAATAAATACTGCATTACATGAAAGAGCACCTATTTCTATTCAGGAAATAACATCAACTTGACCCCAACATTCAGCTGCTGACTGAATGCCCAGGCAGAACTATCAACAACCAGGAGTTTCAAAATCATCATCAGAATTAAATTCCAATGATTTTCTAAAAATACTCCTAAAAAATCAGCTCCCTAAAGCCAAAAGGCCCAAGCTGGACAAATTAAAGGCCTGCGAGGAAGGCAGCAATGACTTGCATTTTGTTCCATGGACAAAAATGTACAAGAGATATTGCCAGTTCTATCAAATTTATCAGAAATTTTGCTATAGCTTCTTTTCAAACCTCATCTAGGCATATTGTTCTATCATACCAGTTTTGAATTATCTTTTGAATTGTTAAACTGCTCTTGATTGGTTTAGGGTCTGATTCAGGTTTTTTTGAGAACTTAAGGTAAGTAATAATCATAATTTCTCACAAAACACTACTCAAAAAAGGATAAAATTTCTCTCTTCTTCAAACACAGTTCAGCAAATGAGTCCCCTACTGATGTCACTCACTAACATTGCTAACAGCATGGTCATTACTGCAAGTACAAATCACATATAAAGCCTGGTGGGGCATTTGATTTAAGAAACACTTAAATTTTATATCATAATTTAAAGAGAAAATTCAACAACCTTGCCAAAGAAATAAAACCCCTAATGATTTAATGTTTCTGGATGAGAGCACAGAAAAAGCTGAGAGCTTTTCCCATAGGAAGTTAAAGCAATGAGGCTCTGTGTACCTGGAATGCAGAAAGTCATGGTACTGACTGAGGTACAGACTCCAAGGCCACTGAAATCCATGTGGATTCCCCTTCCTTGCCTCAAGGGCCAGTGGATTGGGTTTTAAGTTGTTCAATTCCTATGGCACACAGTAGATCTGTAATGTATTCTAATAGTTTTCATGCTGTAAGAGAATCAATCCTCTGGTCAGAGGTACAATGCTTTGGAAACATGGGCTGCAAAACTCCACAAATGCAAAGGAGAGGATAACCAGGACATTAGGAGACAATTTCATAAAATCATAGAATCAGTGGGGTTGGAAGAGACCTCTGAGATTATCAAGTCCAACCTTTAATCCAACCCCACTTTGATTACCAGATCATGGCACTCAGTGTCATGTCCAGTGTCACCTTAAACACCACCAGGGTTGGAGAATCCCCCCCTCTCTGGGCAGCCCATTCCAATCCCTGAGCACTCTCTCTGAAAAGAAGTTTTTCTGATCTCCAACTTCAATTTCCCCTGGCAGAGCTTGAGCCTGTGCCCCCTTGTCCTATTGCTGAGTGCCTGGGAGAAGAGACCAACCCCCACCTGGCCAGAACTTCCCTTCAGG
>VWZD01004081.1:68834-121611 GCA_013396695.1 Sakesphorus luctuosus | reverse complement strand
CAAGTCTCTCCAGATCCCTCTGCAGAGCCCTCCTGCCTTCCAGCAGGTCAACACTCCCTCCCAACTTGGTGTCATCTGCAAACTTGCTAATGATGGACTCAATCCCCTCATCTAAATCATCTATAAAGATGTTAAGCAAAGCTGGGCCCAGCACTGATCCCTGGGGGACACCACTGGTGACCGGCCGCCAGCTGGACACAGCCCTGTTGAAGAAAGAAAATTTGAAGAAAGCAAGTCCATGGAACCACTCAAAATGAGTCAGCAGGCAGGACAGAATTTTCAAAAGTTTTAATAAATGCAGATTTGTTAACAAATTAACGTTTCTTACTGATTTAACATCATTGACTAAGAGTAACAGGTCCTCACAGCTCACCAGGTCTTCTTATGAACTTCAGGCAGTTCAGATAATGCACCAGCCTTACTTACCAGATCACAGAATCCAGAGTTTTCTGTCAATACAGATGTAACTAAGCCTGAAGCAGTGTTTTCTCCCTTTGATCCTGGTTATTCTTGAGGTCCTTTCACTATCTCAAGCTATTCCCCACCAAAAATGCACAAAGAATTTAACAGAGTGGAAATGTTACACTGAGGAGGCAGAACTGCCTCAGAGCCCAGGCTGTTGGGCAATGGGGTTTGCTCCTGGAGACCTTAATTCAGAGAAATGGAACCCTGGTGACTTCTGTGGAGGTTTGTAGAGTGACTGCTTCATGATCCCATTTTCCTCTGGCTCAGTTGTACTTCCCATCAAGCAGCACAGGATCCTCTCAGGGTAAGCACAAGTCATCTCTCCCTGGTGCTGCATGGCCACGTGGCTCAAGATGAAAGGGCCATGAGATACCTGAACTGTGACTTGCAGGAAACGCTGCAGTGGCTTTCCTGAATCAGTGTTTCCATGTTTCAGCTAAAATTCCTCACTCCTGGCTCTGGGAGACAGGAAAAGTTTTGATGAAAAGATAAAAACAATTTCTGAGA
Source organism: Sakesphorus luctuosus (assembly GCA_013396695.1). Classification (NCBI taxonomy): domain Eukaryota; kingdom Metazoa; phylum Chordata; class Aves; order Passeriformes; family Thamnophilidae; genus Sakesphorus; species Sakesphorus luctuosus. The sequence continues at coordinate 120,639 of VWZD01004081.1, read as the reverse complement.
GAACTGTCACTTTTCTCACATTTGCTTTAGTCAGACACTCAATCCACCAGAGTGTCAGTGGGAAAAGCACACACTGCTCTGCATTTTCACACACAATTTTTAATGTAAAACTAATATGGATCTGCAAGAGATGAGAGCTACATATGCATTCCTCTGCCAGGCTCCACATCTTCAAACTCATTCTTGTACTTTAAAGCTCCTTTGGGTAATTTGAGGTAGTTATTAGGCAAATATTGAAAGAACTGAAGCAGAGAAGCAACTGCAGTGAAGTGAGCCCCTCCCCAGCCTGCTTTCCTGAGGACCCTGTAAATAAGCACTGTGGCACTGCTTACTGTAAGTTAGACCATAGTGAAGGCCTTCTAAGGCAGGCAGTTTAAAGTATTCTTCACCCTGTGATTTTTAAGAATTTCTTGTTAACTAAAGGCTAATTGATACTTACTAATTAGCTTTTATCTGTGGCACTAGGGAATAGAAAAAAACCCGAAAATTAAAATCTTCTCCCCACCTTAACCCTCACTTGGTCCCCCTTCAACATCTGACGCAGCCTATGTCAAAAAAAAGAGATCTTGTTGCCTAAGTTTCATGGGTTCTTGGCATATGTGATCCCAGGCATTTTTCTCACACGTCTTTTCCCAATTCCAGTCACAACACAAACACCTAGTAATTGAATTGATTGGTTGTCAGCTTTAAAAAGGTGCCTGGATCCCTTTTTATCAGTGGATTTTTATCCCAGTGGCCAGTATCACAGAGCCCTCTCTGCAGGGAGGTTATTTGATCCTCCAGGAGCTGCTCTAACATTGATTGGGGTTTTTTTCACCAGCTTAATAATGTTTAGCATTTCACCAGGCCACATTAAACTCAGTGTACAAGCAGTTGAGAAAAGTCCTGGATCTGGCACTGTTTAATGTCACTGCTGTGCCAGCATTCCTGAACCCTGAAAGGACTTTACCTTTCCTCTGTCTTGTGGAAATCAAATACATTTTAGTACATTTGGGGGAAATAAATACATTTCAATACAGGGCTATAATGTTAGGAAGGTCAAAGGATTAACTATGTCTTGTCATCGAGCCAGTAAAAGAAATAAAGACCCTTTTAATCATAGAGATACCTCTCTGTCCTTGACCTGCAGGTTCCCCAGGGCTGAGGATTTGTAGTGCTCTGAGGGGCAGAGCTGGGTGACAATTTAACCAAAATGCTGCCCTCAGTTTTTGACTATGCTTGAACTATTTCTCACTGCTCCTTTAGCCTCAGCACATTGTCATTAGACACCTTTTGGACAAGCTCTGACAATGCAAGACCAACATTCTGATTAATATCATCAGGCATCAAAAGCCTCTATTTCAATGAACTTGAAAAAGAGGACCTTTATATTTTGTATTTAAGTCAAGAATGGGAGTATTTTCCCTTTTGCTGGTTTTTTATATTAAAAGAAATAAAAATGACAAAAAACCGTTTCCCTGTTGATTTTATAGACGTGATGGGAAAGAAAAAAGCATTTGCCTTCCAGCACAATTAAGTGACTCCCTTCAACACATCATTCTTCACATGAATATGGGCTCACTTTGCCCATTGGCTGGACACTGCTGAGGCTGGTGGGCTTCTGATGGGGAATAACTTGTTCTGCCTGGCCACTAATCAAAAAACCCTGTTTCTGAATGTCAGTTTTAGGGCACCCACTGCAGACAACCATGCTAGCACTTCACAGGAAGATTCTGGGGAAGAGTTACCAGGAACAAGATCTGTGCAGGAGCAAGAAAAATCCCTTACTGTCCATTTGCCTATTGTTTGATTGGAATTTTCTTTTGATGCATTAAAATATCCCTCAGCAATATCCTCAGGCTATGCAAAACCTACCTGGCTCTCCACCAATTTTCTGGGTGATTTATGCCTGGTGTAGAGCTTTAGTAGCTTCCATGGAAAAGAAAGGAAGACAAGTTATATGGGGAGAGCTGAGGAAACATTTTTAATGGTCAACATAATACAAGACAAACGGGATCCCCCATCCCCCAATGTAGAGAATGAAGCCAAAGGGGCCATAGAACATGGAGTCAGAAGAGATGTCAAAATGAAAATCTCCTTTTGCAGTGGTAGTTGAACTAGACAACAGGTGTGTCCTGTTGTGTACCCCTCCTGTGTGTTTTTGTTTGATTGGTTTCTTGTTTTTCTTAAATACAGTCATATGTAAATCAAGTCAAATTAAAGCCAATACCACACACACTCTCACATCAATGGCAGCACCAGCAGATTCCTTCCCGTTTTCAGCAGTGAAAAACAAATATTCATTGCCAGAGGCAGATGTGTATAGTCATCCCAAACTACATCCCTTCCTTTAAAGTGGAGGGATCTCAGTTTATGAGCTCCAGAATCCCACGTGATGGTTGATTTCAAGGTTTGCAGTGCAAGAGAAAACCCTGTTGAAATTACACGACTGTCAAAATGCAATTGAGTTTCAGAGACATGTATTCCTGAAGATTCTTGGGAAGAATGCAGTAAATTTTCCAAATATTCTTTTTCTGCATTTATTTGCTCATTTTTAAAGGCAAAAGGGTACTATAACAGCTTAAATATCTTCATAACAATTATTTCACTGTCTTCCGAATCACCCCAAATCAAAGGATCAAATCTTGTGAAAGAGCAAAACTTCCTGATCAGCCCTTGGAAGCTACAGGACTTTGGAGGCTCCCAGACTCCCAGCTATTTATTTCTCCCTGAAAGAGTGACCATCAGTCTGTGTGTGTGTATGACTAAAACTGAGCCATGGTATCTGATTTCTCCTGTTGCAGTAAGTACTGGAGGTGAGATAAAATAATGCCTCTGATTATCCCCTTAGGCATTGGACTGTCAACACAGCAGAGAGGAAAACACTAATAAAAAAAAAGAAAGAAGAAGAAAGGGAAACACTGTTTTCTTGTAAACTCTGAGCAAAATACTTTGTGGAGTTAAAAGCCCAATATTCAGCTTATTTAAACTATCAATGTTATGGTGAAGTCAAAGTAGCTCTGCCAATTTACTGTAGGTAAGGATGTGTTGATTAGCTATTTCCATTGCTTGGAAAAGCATAGGAAAATACCCTGACTTTTTTTTAGAAATCATTGAAGAAAACTGAGCAATATTTTATTCTATCTTATATATGTGATTCTTAGAAATGTGAAGAACCCTCAACAAAGTAAACTGAGCAAATTTATTTCTGTTATCTGACAGTGCTTTTCATTAGTAAACAACGTTTTGTTCAATATCAGATTATGTGAAGCTGAATTCAAATTGCTGTTTTTCTCATTAAAAAAGGGATGTTCCCCTTAGATTAAAAGGAAGGTGGACTGTATCAAAACCTCTTCCAATCCAGTTTCAATTCTTCCCCTCTGGTGTCCCAATTCTCAATTCAGACTTATTTCTGTATTTATTTTAGAAGTCACTCTTCCAGGATCTCATGATGTCTTTAGCACATGGACAGAGTGTGGCGTTTGGTGCCAGGAATGCAGCACAAAGAAAAAAAAAGATCTGAGTTAAAAAAAAAAAAAGAAAAACAAAAAAAAGGGGGGAAAAAAAAGGAGAAGAACACAAAACTGGAGAAAACAAGCAAACAAATGAACCAAAACACACTGGGCTTCAAAAATGAGCAGCCACAGTGGGGTTCCACTGCAATTTGATTATGTAATAACCTCTTTTCTTCCCCCAGAAGGTAATGCTGAGTTGTGAAGTTCCAATGTAATACAGAGGATGTTGTTTGTTAGGGAGAAAACAATGACAAGCCAGTTCTAATGCCAGGCCTGTGTCTGATACTTTGAGAGAAACATGGACACTCTGTGTTGAGTGTCAATTTGAGTTAGTTTTATTTAGTGTTACCAGGAGAAAGGCTCTGCCTCGCTCCCAGGGGGCACACAACAAAGGTCAGACCCTTCCCATACACTGAGTTTACTTCAGCTGTAAATTATATACTCCAATAGAGGAGCATGGGATGTCCTCTGTGAGCAAAACTGCCACAGTGGTTTGTAGAGAAGAAATGGCTCTTTAATCTTTCCCTTAATATGCCTCATGGATCAAACTCTTCCACCTTCTTCCTGCACTGCGTTGTGCCTCACTCTCAGCAATGACCTTCCTGAAGGAAATGGTATCACTAAATTTGAGGAAGGTTTGTCAGCTCTCCCTGTGTTTTAATCACGGGGTTGGGACCAAGTCAAAGGTTTTGCAGAGATCCCAACCTGTGTTTTCTCCATAAGGAAGGTGCTTTGGAAGGTAACTGGAGGCAGAGATAGGAACCAGTACCTGCAGTACCAACAGAACTAGACTGAGATGTCTGGCAAGTTCTGGTATTTGATGTACAACATGTGGTTTTCTGTGGATCAATGTTGAATTAAGGGTACCCTGATCCTTTCTGAATAAAATTACAAAAGACCATAGTTTGTCTCTCAACTGTTCTTGGAATAGGCTTGTTTCTTACCTGAAGAACTGTCCCAATTTCAGCTTCTTTCTGCTAAGATATTAGGACTGTCATGACGATGCAATGTAATATAAAGCCATATTAGTAATTTGGAATACCAAGAAATAAAAGTGAATTTTGCGATTGTTACTCTACCTTTGATTTAAAATAGAGATGAGCAAAGAGTTCATGACTGATAATTCAGTTCAATATCAATCAGATCAGTTTGTAAATACAAGATTTGCTACTAAAATAGCTGTAAAAGGCACCTTTCTGTGAGTGCAGAGTCTAGTATACAGATTTTAAAGGTTCTGCTTCTTTTCACTAACATCATGTCTTTCTTGGGACAAATGTTTAGGCAATTACTGTAATTATGATAAGAACTCTATTTTCCACATGAAGTACAGAAAATGAATAGTCACACAGAACTGTATAATTACATTTGTTCCCGACCCCCCCAAGAAAATCTTTCACTCAGACAGCAGGAGATTGTTTATTTGATACAACAGCATTAAAATCATACAAACACACATGGAATAAAATCAGTAACTAAATTATGTCTTCTCTTTGAGTCCCATTAGGGAAACTGAGGGGAGCAAAGAGAGGACAAAGTAATGTGAACTCAGTGTGAGGGAATGTAGCTAATGTTCCTTATCTGACCTCATGCTGAGCCACAGCACCAGTGCGGAGCAGTTCTGCTATGGCATCATCCTCATACCTCAGCACACTCTTCAGGATCTCCACTGTGTGCTGTCCAACAAGGGGAGGTGGTTTGGGATGGGACACAGCAAATTCACTGTATCTCACACCTGGTCCTGTAAAAAAAAAAAAAAAGAAAATTATTTTTTAGAGTTTCTACCTGAAATATCTATGTTAGTTCAAAGGAAAGTATCTCATTTCCTCACCAGTCTGATTGCAGTCACTACCACAGAAATGTTATATTCTGGAATTACTAAAAAAATCCGGTTCATAATAATGTACTAATAAACCATCTTTAAATGGTTCACTCAAATGCAGAGCTGCTGGATAGTCACCCACTGTTAAGAAAATCTTCCCATTTTTCCCAGTGACATGCACATCAGGGGGCTGTGAGTCACATTATGTCACAGGTCTGCCACTCTTACCTGAAGGACAAAGGCAAAGCCCAGCCCACTCAGCAGGACGTGGTACAGAACCCCCAGACTCTACAACAGGAGGCAGCACAGGCATGAGGAGACAATGCAATGTCATGTTAACACACTGTGACTGAGGTTGGAGCAGCTCATGGATGATGGAAAGCACCATCTCCAGTGGGCAGCAGCTCAGGTACCTCTGCACTGTGCTCCGTTATCCTGCAGTGACACACACACAGCACTGACATTACCCAGCTGGGCTTCTGTCAAAAATACAGGTAGCAGCAGCCATAAGAAAATCACCAATGGTTTATTTACTCAGGTAATAATAATTTCAAGGGTGGAAATCTGGAAGCTGGCAATGATATGAAGACTTCTATGTTTCCTGTTGTGGGTAGTCAGATCTCACTTTTTAGTGACACTAGTGTAGCACTGCTACCAAACTCAGAGGAGAAGGGTGAGCCACAAACCTACTTTTGGATCAAAAGTGAGGGATGCACTCAGCACACAGAGAAAGATTAACTGCATTGTGGAGAAAGAGAGGACAGTCATTTCCGTAGTTGTCAGTTGAAAACTTTTCATTAGTAAAAAAGCTCACCAACCTTTGATGCTTTGGGCAATTGGCGAAAGGATCCTTCTTCATTCATTCATTCATTCATTCATTCATTCATTCATTCATTCATAGTAATGACTTGTATTACATATATTGAGAAGAATTTACAGAAAATAATATATTTAGCTACGTCTTTGTCCATGACACTACAGCTTTACTTAGAAATGCAAAATAACACACAGAACATTTTAATAGGTGGAGCAGTGTCTGACTTATTTCTGAAAAAACAGAACATCAACCACCAAGAGAGATCAACCACAGCATGAGTAGGGAATTTACTACTTGAAGTTACTGCCTATTTGAGGACAAATACCAACAAAGGTCAGGCAGGAAGGCAAAATATGCCATTTTTTCAGAAGTCTTCATGAACTGTAATTAAATGTTTAATACAATAAAATATCCACCTCCAAGAAGGACAAAATAAGATCGAAGGTGTACAGGAAAACCCCCTTTTTTTTTTTCCAGATGGATTGATACTTTTCTGATGAGTATGCTCCTCAAAGAGGTAACAGTTGGACTTGGTGATCTTAAGTCTTTTCCAGCCTAGAGGATTCTATGATTCTACTTATAGTTTCTGTGTTTCAAAAGGAAAGGAGGTAGAATTGGGGAATGCAGACCAAATAATTTAACAGTTCAGGGCCAAGGATGGAGCCCTGTGGAACCCACTAGTAACAGGTCACCAGTCTGATGTCACCCCAGTCACTACCACCCTCTGTGCCCAACCCATGAGCCAATTGCTCACCCACCACACGGTGTGTTTATCCAGCTGTGGGCTGGGCAGTTTGCACAGAAGGATCCTGGGAGAGACAGGATCAAAAGCTTTACTGAGATCCAAAGAGATTACATCAGTTGGCTTCCCTTGATCAGCTAGTTGATTACCTTGTCATAAAAGGGAATCAGGTTGGATAAGCGGGACTTTCCTGTAGCTGTTCTGGCTGTGACCAAGGACTGCATTGTCTTTCAGATATTTTTCAATACTTCCCAGAATAGTATTTTCCATAACTTTACCAGGCACTGAAGTGAGACTGACAGGCCTGGAGTTTCCAGGGTTCTGTTTTCTTGCCCTTCTTGAAACTTGGGACAACACTTGCCAGTTTTCACTCAGCTGGGACCTCTCTGGCATCGTAAGACCACTCAAAAATTATTGAGAGAGGTTTTGTGATGACATCAGTTAGATCTTTGAGGATTCTGGGATGAATCCCATCGGGCTCCATAGATTTGTAGGGATCCAGCTGGAGCAGCAGATCCCACACAATTTCACGGTTGACTGGGAGGTGTTCATTCTCACAGTCATGGTCCTCCAGCTCAGGTCACTGAGACCCCCTTGGCTGATCATCCATGTTGAAGGCAGAGGTGAAGAAATCATTGAAACCCTCTGCCTTGTCTGTTTCCCTGTTTGGGAGGTGACCATCCCCACCCTGTTACAGGCCAATGATATTTTTGTATTGCCTATTGCCATCAATGTATTTGAAAAAATTCTTGTTATTGTCCCCCACATTTCTGGCAGCTTCAAATTCATCTGAGCCTTGGTCACACAACGTGGCAAGAGCATCTCTGTGTTCTTCCCATGTCACCTAACTTTGTTTCCATGGGAAACACACCTTCCCGTTTTTTCCTTTCCAAAAGAAGTTCCCTGCTGAGCCAAGCTGGCCTTCTGCTTTCCCTGCTAGACTTCCAACATTTGGAAATTTCCTGGCAGGATACCAAAACAAGATTTGACTTCTAGCAAGAAAATTCTCTGCTATTTTCCATAAACTGACTAAAGAAACAATGCCTAGCTAAACCCAAAGCCAGATGCAATACTGAGAGGGAAATCATATTCTGAGGATAGCTTATGGGATCTTCTTACACAGAAGAACATTTCAAGTGAGCTCCAGAGGATTCTGTAGAGCATGAAGCACTTATCAATGTATTTTCAGTAGGATGGCTGATGGAACTCAGGTCTCACCTGCTCAGCTTTCTGAGGATTTCAAGCTAAAACTGGCTGTGAAGGAGATTTCACAATGACCTGGCTACACTGGAGCAATGTCCTGATAAAACAGTGTAAAATACAATCATGTTAAGGGGAAGGGAGGAGCTACATCTAATTGTATAAATACAGGGCAGGGGACAAATAGCAAAGCAGGACTAGCTAGAGGTTACTCTAGATCACAAAGTGAAGATGAGTCAACAACATCACGCTGTTGCGAAAAAGGCAAGCGTCACACAGGGATGTACAAACAAGATAGATGCCTGCAGGACACATGAAATAATCTTTTTGCTCCAGTTGGAGCTGGCAGGTCACAGCTGGAGCAGTGTCTGGTGTGGGGGCCCCCACTGCACAGCCATCTGGAATACCTGAGTGTCTACAGGACAGCAACTCAAGTTATCACAGGAAACACAACAGGTTGAACAAGGTGGGAACGTGGACCTAAAGAGAAAGACCAGAGAAGAACATCTTCAAAACTTTTTTCAAAAAGTACAAAAAGAACCCACCACCACAAAAAAAACCACAAAAAAAACCCCCCAAAAAACCCCACCAAAACAAACCAAAACAAACAAACCAACAAAAAAAACCCCACCCACAAAATCCATGAGACCTTCATGGAAGGAGAAAGTAAATCCTTTTCCATGTCTGTGATAAGTGAGAAATAATTGATTTAAATTGCATTGAAGGAATCATAGAATCATAGAATTGTTTGGGTTAGAAAAGACCTCCGAGATCATCAGGTCCAACTCCAGTCCCTTTACCAGATCATGGCACTCAGTGCCATGGCCAATCTCACTTTAAAAACCTCCGGGGATGGGGAATCCACCCCCTCTCTGGGCAGCCCATTCCAATCCCTGAGCACTCTCTCTGCAAAGAATTTGTTTCTGCTCTCCAACTTCAATTTCCCCTGGCAGAGCTTGAGCCCGTGCCCCCTTGTCCTATTGCTGAGTGCCTGGGAGAAGAGACCAACCCCCACCTGGCTAGAACTTCCCTTCAGGAAACTGTGGGAAATAAAAAAATAGGCTTCTGTAATGGTAGAGGTAGTAAAATGATGAAACAGGCCATGTGAGGAGGTTGTGGAGTTTTTATCAATCAGGTCTTTAGGAAGAAGATTTATCTGAGCACAGCTGATGTCACAGCTGATCCCTGGAGCCTGTTGATGGATTAGATCTCGCAGTCCTTCTCACCCACTAATATACATCCCTTTCATCCACTGGAATATAAAAGCTAAGAAACAGCTCACATCAAGGATAACTTTCCTATTAACCTTTTCCTCTGATTCTACTCACTGAGTTCAATTTTCAGAGGAAACCTAACATGAGAGATCAGTAGGCTTCAAAGGGAAAGGTGGCATCACTAGGCATTACTTGTTTTAATTCCACTTCCTAGGAGTGACTGAGGGATGAACTGGCACCAGTGTAAGCCACAGGAATGATCTCTGTGCCAACTGAAATGCTTGTGAAGATAATTTCAGAGCAAAAATTCCCTTTAGAGATGTATAAGTCTACAAATTCAACATAGCCACAAAACTATTATGCAATTTCTATTAAAAAATAATGGATATAAAGTGATCCTATTTTAGGTGTGGATCTCAAAACCTGGGAGTTTTTGCAGTGATATCAAAAGATGCAAAATAACATCTCTAAAAGAGAAAACTAAAATTGACATTAAGAGCACAACAGGCACAGAATGCTTCATGCTTCCCAAAGAAAATTAATCTTACAAACTAGAGCATGCTAGAAAATTGCACGGCAATTATCAAACCAGTGTCTTCCTTGAGCTTTTATTGTTTGATGCATAATTCATCACGCCACTTTTCACTTTGATAGAGTTATAAAGTTATCTACATTCATTCAAAGGAGCTACTTGCTAATGATCCATCATTAACGATTCTCTGTTCTTTCCTTGTGTAACTTCTACTTGGCTTCTGTGTCAATTAGGAGGGTGCAAAGCTTGCCAGTCAGGCTTCAGCAATCCCACGCTCCAACCGAACAACGCTCCAGGAAAGCAACCAGCAGAATGCTATGCAAATGCTAATTAAACACAACTGCCTTATGAGGAAACCATCCCTGGAGGCAGAGAGAGGTGAACTGCTTTAATTAAGGTCAAAAGCATTTGCATGTGGGTGAGTAACAGGGATCTTTGCAGAGGAAAACAGGCCTTTGCTGGGGTGGAACAGGGGACTGGTGGGAGGAGGAGAGGCAGGAGCCACCTGGGCATCCTGGCTGGCAGCAGGACACTGTACTCAGTGCAGGCATGAAGTTAAAGGGCCAATATGGTCACCTGGAAAAATGACACAATGGGTGGTGGCTCCTGTTAAATTCAAAGGAGCCTGTTTCTCTTTTTGCTCTGATTGTCATTACCAGTAAAGCAAAGAGCTCTTTCGCCACATTTAAATTCCAGGCTAATCTTTCATTATTATAGTTATCATTTTGACTTTGACACACTGCAAAAATACATGCTGTGCACACCACATAACCTGCAGGACTTAATAGCGCAACAGAAAAAACAAAATTTGTATCAGTTGCAACCACAATGACAATATCTTGAATTGAACTGAACTCCATGATACTAAACTCTGCTTCTTTTGGGCCTTCTGCTATGGTACTGCGAGGCATCAAACCGAGCTTTTAGTTTAAGACTTACTAAACTCATTAAAGCAAAAGACAGAAGTGTAGATAAAACCACTGAAACAGGTCCAGAGGCAGGGTCCTGCAAGAAATATCTTTGAACATTCACTCTATACAGGTGAAACAGTCAGGAATCTTTGGAATGTGTACCTGAGCATTGCTGATATTTGAGGCTGCAGAAGTAAAGTCAATTTTACTCTACAAGTAGCAGAAATTAAAGTTTAATTTGAATGATATCAGAGATGCAAAGCATAGTGTATAAAAGTGGATAAAGATAACAATGTTTGCTTTGTCCTGACAAATAGCAGTCCTGCAGCATTGTGCAGCAGTCTCTGGATAACACTTTCTCTCCAGCACAGGTCAGAGCATATTGAAGCAATATAGCTCTCAAACTGTGTAGATGGAATCAGGCCTGGGGACAGCCAAGCTCAGGGGAAAACTCATGATTATTTGTTATTGTTCGAGTGGGACAAGGGAAAGAAAGGGAAAATTTGAGCTAATGGATGTGTCTACACTCTGCTTGAAATGTATCACCACCACCACTTAGTTATTTCTACCTTAGCTTACAGCGTATTTTATATAGATGTAGGAATCACAGGAAAACAAACTGTACTGCAATTGCATTGCAAGGGCTTGGCAGCAGGGGAGCCACAGGGGCAGGTTGTGTGAGAAGCTACCAGAAACCTTCCCCGTGTCCCATGGAGCCAATGCCATCTGGCTGTGAGGTGGGGCCACAGAGCAAGGCTGAGCCTACCAGGGACAGTGGTAGCACTCTTAAGAAAGGGAATAAAACCTCTGTAGAGCAGCAGCCAGATGACAGAAGTGATAATAAGTGAGAGAAAGAGCTCTGCAGATGCAACAGTCAGTGGGGAAGGAAGGCGGGGAGGCGCTCCAGGCACTGGAGCACAGCCCATGGTGCAGCCCATGGTGATGCAGCTGTGCCCCTGCAGCCCATGGAGGTCCAAGGTGGAGTTTATATCCACCTGAAACCACTGAAAGACCCCAAGCCACAGCAGGTGGGTGCCTGGAGGAGGCTGTGGCTCCACTGGAAACCTATGCTTGTGCAGGCTCCTGGCAGGACCCAGGAAGAGGACCCAATGCTGGAGTAGGTTTGCTGGCAGGAGCTGTGATTGTGTGGGATCCACACTGTAACTGCAGTCCATGGAAAACTGCAGTCTATGGGAAAGACTCATGTTGGAGAAGTTTGTGGAGGACTGAATCCCATGGGAGGAACCCCATGCTGCAAAAAGGAAGAGCGTGAGGAAGCCTCCCCATGAGGAAGAAGGAGCAGCAGAAATTTGTGATACACTGTCCACAACTCCCATTCCTCATTCCCTGTGCCACTGTGGGGAAGAGGGGAGAGAATTAGGAATAAAGTTAGGCCAGGAAGAAGGGAAGGACTGGAGACAAGGTATTTTGAAGATACGATTTTATTTCGCATTGTATTGCTCTGACCCGATTAGTAATAAATTAGATTAAATTTTCCCCAAGTTGAGTTTGTTTTGCCCATGACAGTGATTTTTCCCGGTCCTTAACTCAACCACTTCCCCTGACCAGCTGAGGAGGTGAGTACTAGAGCAGCTTTGGTGGGCACTGGCATCCAGCCAGGGGCAACCCACCACATGTGCCTCCTCCATCCAACAACATGGTGTTGCCACAGAACAGTTTTGCAATTCCAATGCAACATCATCCACAGCTACCAGCAATGGCCCAGAGCCAACCCATTTGCACGCAGAGCTCATGCACACTGCAGGTCAAGTGTTTGGAACGTGCAGTCAGCTGGTTATGAAACTGCCCTGGAGGAGGATTAGCAGCAAAGAAGCACTGACTTTGGAGGCAATGAAAAGCAAAACAAATAAATCAACAAGAGGGGCTCCCATGGCTGCTGTGAGTGACAGTTCTGTGTTGGAACTGATGTGTGCAGCGATATGTTACCAGGAGTGGACCAGGGAAACTCCATTTTGAGTGTATGGTTTCTTCCCCTTGGTGCCAGCCATGATTTGGGTGGCCCTGTTACTCACAGGTGGAAAGATGTTGTGCCCCAGCACAGAGCACAGCTCAGCTTGGCTACACTGCCTTCACACCAGGCTTCTTCCCCAGCATGAAACACCAAGCAGAAAAGTACACAAGCCAAGAAACCTCTTTACAAAGTCCTTCTAGTATGAGCAGTGCACACAGGCTTCAAGGTAATCTCCAAAATTAATTATCTGCTCCACCTTATGTGGGAAATTCCCACATTTTTCTATTTGTTACCTTAGATCTGAAAGTTTGGGAGCTTGGGGAACTCTTCAGTAATCTGTTTAGCTGCTGTGAAAAATACTTTCTTTTTACATTAGAGTTGGTGATTTACCTTTTAAGAACAACTCACAATAGATAGGGAAAAAAGCAATTAAGGAGATAATATTCCAAGTCTTGCTCCTTCCCTCACTGCTGTTTCTACTTCCTCCTCCACTTAGGCCACAGCCACACAAAGTGTTCCCTTGGCATCCAGCACAGCTGAGAGGGTGGAAAACTTTGGCTGGATTAGTAGGAGTCAGTAACTGAAAGTGGGGAGAAAGGACAAATTTTTCAAAGGGTAATAAAAAAGTAAACCTTGTTCTGAGTGCCATACAAACACAGATACAAATAAATCAGTAAAAAGCAAACAGTAAAATCAGTAAGGCAATAAATAGTATCAATAATAGAAATATCTACAAGCCATCTGATACCTTTTCTGATTTGGACAATACTGACTTCCATGGGAGAGCTATGTGGACTTTATGAAAGTCAGGAATGGAAAAACTGAGATACTGTGAGAAGAAAGAATTATTTGTGATAGCTGTAGATAGGTGTTCAAAAATGAGGCCACTTTCAAACCAACCCTTAGGCATTCAAAGCATCCACTACATAATTCTGAAAACCCCTTGCCAAGTACATTTATCAAAGTACTTTGTTATCTGAAACTGCATATAAAGAAATGCCTTAAAAACGATTTTGGATATATCCCATCAACCAGCATCCTGGATATAATGTGTCAATACCATTCAATATTTATAAGACTCTTTACATTTTCAAAGTGTCCCCACACTAACTATACATAATTAATATTGCATGGCTGCAGACACTCTGGTTGCATCTTTGAGAGTAATCCCACGTAACTGGGCAATTTTGTGAGAGGACTCCTGGCACCAAAAAGCTTTGCCAAAGTTGCAGCACGATGGTGTCACTGCTTCCCACGTGTATCACCTCACTTTTGGTGCAGATTCTCGTGGTCCCACTCCTTCCCCAAACCCCCAAGGGCCTTAAGAGAAGATTCAAAGAAATACAGGAAGGAAGTGACTAGTAATAATCCCTACAGGTATCGGTTTTAAAGAACCATAAATTCCCTGGGTAAGAATCTGGAGCTCCATTTCCTACGGAAACAAGTTTATGTGTCTGCGCTGTCTTTCTAATCATCTGTGTGTCTGCCCTATCCCTGCCACACACAGGAACTTCTGAGCCTGTCAATCTTGACTAAAGTGTAGAAATCCCAAGGAAAATTAAGTTCTTTACCAGTGTTGTGAAAAATGGCAATTGGTGAAGGACAGGTGCCCAAATTCCTGTCCTGATGGCATTAAGAAAACCACACAGAATGCAGCTGTTATATATTCTGTTTGGCTGCAAATGGTTTACCAGTAAACACAGACACAGTTCTGTAAGATACGTCTAGCAGAGACTGACATCGGAATAGGTCAGGTCATCATGAGAAACGCATGTAGAGTTTATCAAGGAGGTAAGTCTGAAGGAAAACAATATTTAGTTCCAGTGTTCATGGAGTAACTACCCCTAGGCAGGTTTTCCATAATACTGTGGAAGGTGCATTCAAGCTGTGCAAGCCCAAGGCAAGGAAGTTAAAGACTTCTAGTTTAACATAAATTACTCTTGCAGGATGGAGCTGAAGAACTACATGGTAAAGAAGAACCCCTGCAAAACTCCAAAAGGAAAATCATGCTGGAGCAAGCCTAAACTACTGAGAATCCAAGCTAAAAACATAATTTGTCTCAAGTCATAACATAATCAATACAAAACTCAATCCATAATCACACTACAGCATGTGGGTTAACCACAGGTTGTATACCTGGGGCAGAAATCACAGAGTGAGGCTGAAAGGCTTGTGCTACACGGGAGGTCAGACATATATGATCATAATGGTTATTTCTGAGCATCAAATGCATGAATTTCTGAAATGCTCACAAGCAAAACTTTCCACACCACAGGGCTGGAGTGAGGATGCACTACCTCTGATATGTGCGAGGACAAGTCACATATTGTTCCTTATAGACATCTTTACTGTAAACCCAAAGGCCTTAAGCACTGTATCTTGTGAGGAGTAATTAGTGAGACGCTTGGAACAAGAAAAATCAAAATACTGCCTGAAATGAGCCTCTTGTAAGGACAGAGAATTGCATAGTTGCAACACACTCACATGATGCTGGAAGGTGAATCATGCCTCCAGATGAACAGGAAGGGAAGCAGCTCCTCAGGGCCCTCCTACTAAGTGAAAACTGTTCTCAAGTCTCATCCTTGTGGTTAGCATGAGCGTGCATGTTGGAATAAGCCACACCAGCCAACCTAGAAAGGGTCTGCATCTCCTCAGTACACCAGTTTGTCCTTTCCTGTGTCCTGTCTGCAGCTATAAGTTAGATTCTTTGGCTCTTCAGAGACCCAAGAAGTAATCCTCTTAGCCAGCTGTGCATCCTCACAGTGGGAGCAGAGGAGCTCCTCCTCACTCTTTAGGCCACTAGCTGAAGCCCAGATCCATGAGGCTGTTCATTCAGGGATGCAAGACAAAGCACACTGAAGAACAGACACAACCTGATCCTGAGGCTGGGTGTCATTTCCTTTGCTCGCTCAGGTGGCATTATTAAGCTTTTCCCAAACAACTAAAATTAAAAACATTTGGGTCTTCCATTAACACAAGTTTGAAGGAATATTCAAAAAGTTCACCTACAAAGCTTTTGAAAATGCATTTATTGCTCCCCAGCACTCTGACAAGGTTCATAAATTTAAGTTGGATATCAGAAAAAAATTCTTTCCAGAGGCAGTAATCAGGCATTGGAATGGGCTGCCCAGAGAGGAGGTGGATTCCCCATCCCTGCAGGTTTTTAACCTGAGATTGGCCATGGCACTGAGTGCCATGATGTGGTAAAGGGACTGGAGTTGGCCCAAGGGTTGGACTTGATGATCTCAGAGGTCTTTTCCAACCCAATTGATTCTGTGATTCTATAAGCCTCATCTTCCAGCTCCTAGGGACCATTTTTCTGTGGCCTGCCCTTGAGCTTTTTGTCTAGTTATTTCTATATCCTCTGGAACCCCAGACATCAGAACAGAGCACAGATTATTGCACAGAAGATAAAGCATTTTTCTATATCCCCTTTTTATACCCCTGAAGAGCAGACCAGTTCTTTCCAGTACACTTTGTAGTGGGAATTTATGTTAAGATGATTATTTGTGATGGCTTCAATCATGCTTCTCTATTTCCAAACCAGAGGTGATTTTTTGGCAGGTCTACATGGTATTCCTGTCTGATAGTACTGGAATCCACTTTGGCAGTAAGAGTTGGTGGACAGAATAGAAAGGGAATTCGATGGTAAATGGTTTGTGACAGAAGCAAATTGCTACCAAATTGCTTTGCTTAGGTTCTCTAACCTCACCAGAACCCATCTGTATAGTAGCACAGATTTTTTATTCATTTATATAAGGTGATTAATGTCTTATGACATCTATCTTAGCCTGTTAAGAGAAAGAAACTGAGAAACAAAGCCTTCTTTAGTCCACCTGTAGCAGAACTACTTTAAGTCACTTCTTAAGACTTTGATTAATTTTCCCTCAACAATCCCTTCTTTTAGCCAAAGGATAAAGTCTCAGAAGGCGTATATTATTATAATAAGGTAAAGATCAGACATTTAGATAGATGTCAAATCATGCCTCTGTCATGTGCTGCATGGCTATTGCCATGCACATTTATTCTATACATCTTCAGACTGCTCCTCTGTGGCCACAATAAACCTTCACATTTGGAAAATTCAACAGTCAGTTGCCTGGTTGGTGACCCACACCGAGTGAGGATCTGCAGAGTGAATACTAAAATGATGGGAAAAGCCATCAGCTGCAGCACAGCCAAGGAAATTCTGTTGGTTGCAATTCTTCAGCCATGTGAGTCTATGTCTGAGCACCATGGAAATATTTTAAACTCGATTCTTAAGCAAGGCATCTGTGATTGAGTAGGGCTGAGCACTACGCACAGCCTGATCCTTCCTCCAAAAGCTCTCCCACTCCACCCTCCATTTACTTCTGCTGTCCCTTGTGCAGCAGAGTGAGGCCAGTCTCTGTGTGCAGGGACTTTCCCTGGCAAAGGGAGATG
Source organism: Sakesphorus luctuosus (assembly GCA_013396695.1). NCBI lineage: Eukaryota > Metazoa > Chordata > Aves > Passeriformes > Thamnophilidae > Sakesphorus > Sakesphorus luctuosus. The sequence continues at coordinate 103,516 of VWZD01004081.1, read as the reverse complement.
GGAAGGGATTTGATACTTTGTTTTGGATTACCTCAAGAACTGCAAATTACATTTTTAGCTCTTTTTGGGTAAGGTGCCCAGACTCCTTGAGGCACAGGCTACTAAAATTGCTGGCTGAGTTTCCAAAAGCACTGTGCAGTCTGGGATGACTCTTTCAGTGTCATACACGAGACACCTTTAAAGGGGCCCAGTTTCCAGGAAAAGTTGAGGATATCTGAAAATCTTTCTCTTTCAGGATGCCTCAGTTTGGCTGTGCAAAGACATCTGATATTCAAAGTAGACAAGAAGAGAGAGACTATCCCTTCCCTGAGAAGGGGAAGTAAAATTTTAGACACATGACTCCTTTTAGCCATGTCTTTTTTCTCTCCTATTTCTTATTTAAAGGAAATCATCAGGTTAATTTAAATTCTTTAAAGGAAAACTGTGCTTAAATTGGAGTCTAGAAGTGGGCCTGCCTCAGCGTGGAAAACTGGGAATAGCTTTTTTGCTTTCCATTGTGTGCTGCCAATGGCTGTCATGTGATACTCAACTCATCCTCCTGTGAATATCAGAGCAGAGGGGCAGAGGGATAGCCCTGGCAAATCAAGCAGCCCAAGCATGGGGTTGGGTTCTATGGGTGTGCCAGCCAAGTACAGGCTGGTTCTCTATCAAAACTCTTGTGGTTTCCAACATTTGCCAGCCTTTACTCCATCAGAAGGATTTCAGCTTTGCATTCTACCCCACAATGGGCAAAAGAATCAGAAATCATCTCTCCTTCCCTCTGCTCCACCAAAGACTAGAGCAGGATTAACAACCAGAAATTTAAGGCAGGCACACCCATGAGGAGGAATGAGGCACGAGGTTAGGAAGCCATCCAAGGAACGGTTGCCTATCCCCTTACTGAACTAAAGTCTCCTTTTGCTCAAGACGACCACAGAAAAGCTGGGGAACAAAAATTAAAATCAGATTGAAACCAGCCATGCCTAAGAAATACCCCACCTTAAATGCACACAGAGCAGTTTCATTAAAACATTTCCCCATTCTCTCTTTTTGCTCCTCCTAATACTTTGGCTGTTTCCTTTAGTTGCCTTTTAAACTGCAAAGCAAAATGCTTTCACTGACACAGTTTGCCATTTTGAAGCCTGAATCTTAAGCAGCAGGTGCTCAGTTTGAATGGAATTGTTCCATCCCGGAATGTCTGCGAGAATCAGTAGCACCTCCCTCCTACACAGCCCCTCACCTTTGATCCTTTGCCATTGATATTTGTGGATTTTCATTTAATGTATTTCTCCTGCTTTCCACAATCTGCTTTTTCACTGCAAACACTTCAACAGTTCCTCTCCTTTCTTTTACCTCATAGGGTTGGCAAGGGATGTCTCCTAAAACTCCTTTTAAAATAGGAAGGGTCTTGCTGCCTCTGCTCTTGCTATCTCTGACCTCATTTTCATCAGTTCTATGTCTACTTTACACTGCACTGTCAATGTAAAAGGGCCTTACAGCAGTTGTTAATATTTGCACCATAAGAATAATTATATTTTAATTGCCAGAGGTCCCTAGGCTTCTCTGCATAAAAATAAAACCAAACCAAACCAAAAAACAAAACAAAACAAAAAAACAAACCACAAACCGAAAAAACCAAACACACAAACAAAAAACAAAACCAAAACCAAACAAAACCCCCCACCAAACAAACAAACAAAACAGAACAGCACATCGAACCAAAATAAGTTGGGTTTAGTTCATACAATTTGGTGACAAGTCTGTTCCATACTAATAGGTTTTGTTCCCATTTAATTTTAGCTTTTTGATTGATCTGATTTTAGTCAATTTTCTCTGACAATTTCCTTTTTTGAGCTAATGTAACTTATTTTGTACAGGCCTTAATTTCAAGCAAAATCCAAGGGAAAAGCATCCACACTCAGATTGCAATGACATTTCTAAAGGCGAGGATTAAAAGTAGCTGCATGAACTGTTTGTGGAAAACATTGGATTCACATCCTAACACTGGAGTTAGAGAGGCTGCACTCAGTGAATTCCTGCTCTGCTGGTGGATTGCTCCTGGACACAGCACAATTTGATAAAGTCTAATCACCAATCTAATAATCAGATTACAGTTCCAGTGTAAGGAACTTATTCCTCATATACAGGAATGCATCCCTTAAGTTTGTGTTTTAGTTGGTTCTCCAAGTATATTTGTAACTGACTGCTAAAGAACAGGGGTTTATCTTCATAGAATCATAGAATCATAGAATGGATTGGGTTGGAAAAGACCTCCGAGATCATCAAGTCCAACCCTTGGGCCAACTCCAGTCCCTTTACCACATCATGGCACTCAGTGCCACGGCCAAGCTCACCTTAAAAACCTCCAGGGATGGGGAATCCACCCCCACTCTGGGCAGCCCATTCCAAAGCTTGATTACTCTCTCTGGAATGAATTTTTTTTCTGCTCTCCAACTTCAATTTCCCCTGGCAGAGCTTGAGCCCGTGCCCCCTTGTGCTACTGTCGATTGCCTGGGAGAAGAGACCAACCCCCACCTGGCTAGAACTTCCCTTCAGGGAGTTCCAGACAGTGCTGAGGTCACCTGTGAGCCTCCTCTTCTCCAGCACAAACACCCCCAGCTCCCTCAGCCTCTCCCCACAGCACTTGTGCTCCACTCCCTTCTCCAGCCTTGTTGCTCCTCTCTGGATCCGCTCCAGCCCCTCAATCTCTTTCCTGAACTGAGGGGCCCAGAACTAAACACAACACTCAAGGTGTCGCCTCACCAAGGCAGAGAACATTTGCCTTTCTGCTGCTTATCAGAGACACAGAGATATCAGTACGTGGCTCTTGTTCCAAAAGCAATGACATGCTGCAGGGATGACCTCAGTTTTAGTTGCTAATAACTTGCTATGAATGTGACTGAAAACATATTTTAAAATCTGCATTTGCATGGTTCAGCAGTAAATCCTGAGGGGTCACGCAGCTTCCTCAGAACCCAATTTTAAGTGAGCCTTCCATTCTGAACAAGGCCCTCCAGTTCAGTTCCAGAAAGCCACACCAGCCACTTCCTCAGCCCACAAACCTCAGGGGCTGTTTTATACACAAAGATGTTTAATGCTAACACAAATACCTTCCAGAGATTATTCTGATTCTCAGGTTGATTTCTAAGCCAGCTGTTCTCTGGCTGATTCAATGTGCAGATTTCATTTTAAAACCAGTGTATATTCCCTGGTTACCTGCCATATAACTAGATTTTACAGGTGTAGGGCATGTTTGTAATGCTTGTGCACACACTTGCAGGGGAAAAATCATAAAATAAAATAATTCGTGCAGCTTTCTTGGATTCCAATGTTTTCTCCCCAAATTTCAGATACTATATCAACAGAAGAATGCCAGGAATTACTTCATGCTTTATATATGTACCTGTTACAGATTATATTCATTAATTTTAAAGCCAGCTGCTATTTTTGTTTAAAGTAATCCTTGATAGTATAATTTTTAAATATATATACATACATGTGTGTGTTTCATTCTAGTAAGAAATGCCACTTGCCATGACATAAAAATATTTAAATCTACCTTGATTATGGATCTATTACTTACTTGTTCTTTTTTATGTAAGTTAGGTAACTGGCTTCCTACTCCTCCTGGGGCTTATTCTCTGTAGAGCAATTTTGGCAAAGAAGTAACACCAAATACAAAGGAAAATCATGGAAATACAAGAAACTCATCAGAAGAAAACAATAATCATTTAATAGTAAGGTCAACTGTAGTACAGACTGTTGAGCTGGGAATTCAAACAATTGGATTTGGCTCCTTGCTCTATCACCAATCAACTGTGTGATCACAGGCAAATCATGTTCTCTTGCCATATCTTTGCATTTCCTGTGCAGTTGTGTTAGCCTTGCCTCTTTAAATTAAAAAATGTTAGGAACTGCAGTCGTCTATCACTATTTGTTTATACAGCCACTGACAAAATGGGCCCCACTTTGTGTTCGAATGAAGCACAAATAACCATTTTCTGATCTCTTGTCTCCCAGAGATGCTGCAGAGGAGTACGAGCCACTGTCCCAAGCTCTGCCTGATGAATTGTGCATTGCTCTGTTGTGGGAGAGCTTTAGTTCTAATCCGAAATCCATCTGTCTTGCTCTGCTGCAAGTGATAGTTTCTGGGCAGAGAGCATACTAATTGCAGGATTAAACTCTTTGCTAACTCTTGGGTGGAAACTCTTTCCCACGTAACGTGGTAGAAAACACATGTTGATCTCTGTCTGCAAACCCTTGAACATCCCAGCCCTGATCTCAACTGGGATATTTAGGTACTCTATTGAACTATGTCTGTGCAATCTAATGCCATTAAAATTAAATAATAACTAGCTATCAAAAAGTATTAGTGAGATTTTAGTGGCTCCAGTACTGCTTAGTCTGGTTTGGTTCCTCTTTGAAGGCAGAGACAATAATGAATTCTGCATCTCCTTCAAATAAGCAGCACAGAGAGCTGAAAAATTAATTATGAATTTTGCTAAGCATCTTAGGATAATTTTAACTTCACAGACACAGAGATTTGAAACTTATTAACTCTAAAGTATATCTTTGCATCTAATACTTTGCTATAATAGCTCTTGTTTTTGTGCAGATACACAAATTACATATTATTCTCAAAGGTGAATGACTGACATTGCTGATAAGACACAGACCCTGCTGGGGTTCAAAGAGAAGAGGACGAGTTCGTAAAATGGCAAAAGTTATACAAAAGGTGGATAGATGATGATATCAAGGTCCAGGACCCTGCAGTGATTAATGAACATGAGCTCCACCAACTGCACAAGAACCTTGATCAGTTCCAAAGTTATATGGACATTTCCCCAGTTTAATGTTTTATTCCCCATTCAATGTAATCTGCCCAATATGTCTGCCTTGTTGTCTTTTCCCTTAGTCACCCCTATCCAAGTTTCTTCTTCCCACAATCCTTTAGGATACTTTCCCACCAACTCTTCCCTGGTTGGATGGTATACCCCTGCAATGCACCATACACCTTATAAGGTAGTCCGCCCCTATTGGTCCCATCCTAAACCCCTCCTTGTCTCCGCCCTCTCACTGTTGCTCCCACCAATTGAATCTCATGCTCCGCCCCTAACTCCTCACAGTTAGGGACCCTTATAAGCCGGTGCACACCCTCAATAAATGCTTCTCCTCGTGGACTCCTGACCATGTCACTTCTCCTTTTGGGGTCGTCGCTGGTGGGGAGTGGGAGGAGCCGTCCCAGCCTCGAGGAGCTTGGCCTCATAAGCTACTCTGCCTAGCCTGCCTTGTCTCCTGGGGCTGGTCTCTCCGTCCGCTGCATCAGCAGATCTCATCTGTCAATAGGACCCCACTGGCAAGGTGGTAGAAAGAGCTAGCCCAAAAATCTTTTCTTCCCATGGGTACATAGAGTGGGCAGACACCAGACTGCCAGACACAAATGTGGAGGAAATAGTTCAGAAATTATTCTGCTTACATCTCATCTTCTTAGGGCTCTCCAGTCAAAAGCATTCCTGCTAACAAAATACTAAACTTCCCATATTGTTGAAATGTCCTGAAAATGCTGGAGGCAACCGCATTTTTCAAGAAAAGCTAGATTGCTTGACAAAGTTACTTGTTTCAATCTAATTTTTATGGTTGTGGTTGCAGTGCCAACACAAGCAGTACCACCCAACCAAGAGCTCTCCACTATATTTTGCAACATTGAAGCAAAATCACCATGTCAGAATGCATTAGTTTAAGAGTAAAGTTAGCTGGGTGAAGGGGGTGAATGGAATAGGATGACCTATGCAGTGGGTTGCAGAGATGTTTTTTTTGTGCTCAGGAGTTCACAAAAATAGATTTTTGTTTGGGAAAACACAACTCTTTTAGAGAGTAGGATTAAAGATTCTAGAGCAGGAAGTAATTACTCCCACCCCTAGCCTCTGCACCAGAACCTTCTAACTCCTCTTTGTCCTTAGCCCAAGGTGGCCCAACCAACTGCCGGTCACCACAGAGACCTCTGCCTTTCCAGCTGAGTTATTTCCATATTCCTCTGCTTAGCACTAGACTTAGTCTCATTTAACCAGGTAACCAGTTGTGGGCAAGCCTTCACCCTTTCCCAGAGACTGTAACAGCCAACATAAAAGCAGAAAAAACACCCATTGTGGCTCAGTGCACTGGACCAGTCTCTGACAACAGTGACAAGCAGATGCTCTTGAAGGACTATGAGAATAGAGCAGGAACATGCAATATTTCTCCATGATGCTTTCCCAGCCTCTAACCATTCACCACCCAGCTCCAGGATCCCACACTCCCCTCATTCATAACCTGTCCTTCCCAAATCCCTCTCCTTGGTCTCCTAATGTAAACAAAGTTGAGTGCGGAGACAAGGACTTCACCACGAAAATCCATAGGATTGATAGTGAAGACATTTATTTCACACAGCACACAGGTTATATAGGGTTACAGATACATCTTATTGGTTAAAGGAATCACAACTCAAGCACGTTAGAACTTTTAATTGGATACAAGCTCATATCTCACAAGCCCCAATGTTTACATTATCTCATCCTGATGTTTTGAGGTTCTGTGTCCGGAGAAGCTAGGCCTAGAGGCACTCCCTTAAGAATGTACTGTTAAGGAGCAACTAAGGCTCGTTAGCAAACACCAGGTGTTCGGCCTTGCATATTTTCTCTAACTGCAAACAACCTCTCTTGCTGGCATATCAGCAAAATTCTCATGACTTAGGGCACCAAGCTTCTCAACCCTGGAGCAGCTTAGATTGTTCATAAATCCACTTTTCTGCAATAAATCTCTCAACAGTGTCCTATTAACCAACGCCTACTTTAGCATCCTGAAGGTAATCAACAAAAGGAGCTTAATAGAACTTAATGAGCTAATGTCTCCCATGTAGCTCAATTACTTCCAATCAACTTTCAGTGCTGTTTCTCCTTCTCAAAGTCCACAGCTCGCAAGGGTATTTTTCTTGAACCCTAAGCCTTATTCTCACTCTCTCCTTCTCCCACTTCTTCTCCAAAACCTTCTACTGACCTTAAATATTTAATACTCTGAATGCTGGATTTTCTTCACTATCTACATTTCCCCAGTTCTCTCATTAATCAGTGTACTCCCTCACCTTTTCCTTCCATAAAGCTGACCAGTTGCACATTGTGCTGGGAAAGACAGAAAGATTAGCAAGTGCTTCTGACTAAACTGAACATATTTGTTTTATTCTTCCTCTGGATGTGGGATTATCCTTAATGGTAAGCCAAGTAACCCCACTTTGCAGTATGCACTGCAACAAACATCTTTTAAGCAGGTGTTGGAAAATTCAGCAAAGCACTAATGACTCCTAAAAGTGCTCACGGAACCCCAATTCATGCTGAAAGATGTAATGGCAATTTAATACACAGAGATAATTTTTTTAAGGTTGACCACAAAATTAAACCAGAAGCAGATACAGAGATCAAATAATGGGGAGTTATTTAATTATATATTATTCAGGACTTCCAGAGGAACTGCATCATTTATGTACATGCAACAGCAATCTCAGGGTACCACAGGCTTCTGTATTGGGTATGAGACACAGCCTTTGCTGTCAGAGAAATCTAAACGCTGTTTTCTTGAGTGGCTCAAGGCAAAGATGGGCTCGTGACAACTTTATTCATCCTCTTAGGTCAACCAACAGGAGTGGACTCTTTTATGCAAGAAGTCTAGATAAGTCAGCTTCACTACTATGGCACTGTGACAGGCTCACCCAGGTGAGCAAATGCTTCCCTTCCATCTCCATTCCCAACCAGCTGTGACTCATAATGTGACTAGAGAGATAAGGCCACAGTTTCCTCAAAAGACTGAGCAGCTCAGGATGCTTTCGCTTTTAGATCTGAGCTGCTTGTGCTAGTCCTGATTGAAAGAAAGTGCACTGTCTGAAGCTCAGTCCTTAGTGTATCCTCAACTGGGTCAACAAAATCAAACCCCAAGTCACTCATCAACTTTGAAAAGTTCATCTTAATTGGTATTTTAATGCTGTAGCTGTCCTCTTTTGTGAAGCTTTATGAAATTCTATTAAAATAATCATGCTGTGCTTAGTTTATGGACACAGACATGTATGTTCCACACACAGGGAGAACACAGGTCTGCTCTATGTGGTGTACTTTCCGTGACACGTGGAAACTGCTGGTGACATCCACGGCCTGCAAATAATCCTTCCATCTGTAAGCAAGGAACCCCACAAGTTCCACAGAAGCTGCTCACGTTGCATGTTTTTAGATTGAGAAAAGTAGAAAGGGAAATCCTGCTATTTTTCATTAGTTTAAATTAAAGCAGCAGATGATCGCCTTAATCCCATTCATGCTAAGTTGTGTTTTACCACTTGAACAGTTTTTAATAGGATTCAGATCTGAGTGTTTAAATTAGGTTTTAACTCACTATCTGCCACATTTAAAGACTGTCAAAAATGCTGCTTTCAAATGGAAGATTTAAGAACCACATTCAAGAAATATTTAGTCCTTTAGGCACAGTGTAAAATCAGTGTGAAGGATGGCAAAAAGGACTTAGGAACCAACTTATTTAGGTGAATCTGAGCTCTCTTTCAGATTTTCTGAGCACTTCAGGAACAAAGTTCTTTTCTGAGAGGTCACCAACTGATAATGGAGATGTAATAAAATTCTTATATTTGTTATTTCTGGATAAAAATTATAATAAACCCCCACACAAATAATGTGCTATTTTCATTATAAACTAGCACTAAGTTAAACATAACACTTCAAGGAGAAACTACAGTTAAAAGAAAATTCCTAAAAAAGGAAGGAAAAAGAAGGGAGAAAAGAGAAAGCAACTGTGAATGTGGGAAAATAATGGAAGAAACCGCTATTAGGCTTTCAGGAGAACTTCTTGTGTTCATCCACATCTGAATCCTGATCCAGATATGTCAAAATCAATAGCAATAATAGTACTATCACCAGGTGGAAAAACTCTTTGACTGCACTATAGCACTGTAGCACAAGAATGGGAATACATTGAAATCAGCCCCTTTCCAAGATTTAGAAATTTTGAATTAAATGATAGAAACAAGGGAGGTCTGAGGTTTATTAGACGACTGATCTACAAGGTGTGGTGTTTCTCTTAAGAGCAAATCAAATACTAGTTGTGATACAAGAACAAACTCTTCAGAACTGTTAAAAAAAAAAGAGGAAAACAGAGAAAAAAACTCTACAGAATTGTAACACATTGTACATGAGTGCATGAATGACTGCTTGTAAAAAAACCTGTTTCTGATGTGGTGAATCCAATACTGGCTCTTACCCTTACACTCCAGCATAACTGTGAGTAATTTACATTCATTAGTGGTATAAACTCAGAGTTTGGAGAAGAAATAAATTCATACCAGAACATCTAGATTTCCATTTCAACTGGTTACATGCAGATAAGCATCCTGCTTATACAAACAGATGTCCTGGTACTATAAAGACGCATGTGCACTTGCATTCATACAATAGGGTGCTAACTATATATATATATATATATATACACACACACATACATATATATATATACATATACACACATATGTATACAAACACACACATACACACACACTTACACACCACACACAGAGCCTCTGCCATCCCCAGGGCACTGAGATTCTCAGGGGCTTACTGTCCACATGGAGGATTCTATTAACAACAGCAGTTTCAGGTTGCTTCCTTCTCAAAAACCCCTGGTCCTTATGAAGTGACGTCTTTGACATTCCCACTACAAAATGGGGAGCACCTATTGGATACAGAGACATAAAATTCTAGCACTTTCAGCAACTTGCTATGCAGCTTTACATAAAGTAGTGACTCCGTGTGGTTGTGATCCAGCAAAACATTAACTGACCTCCTCACTGCAATGCAGTGATGATGATGATGATGATGATGATGATGATGATGATGATGATGATGACACTGGGTGGCTTAACTCAGGTTATTGTGCAAACCTTGGTGACACTTGCATGGAGAGGTGAAGTTGTAGAGCAGCTACAGTGTTGTAACTACCATGAGCATTAAACTCTCCTTAAAACAAAAATAAACTTCCTTTCTATGACCCATGCAGATCTGCTTGGCTGCAACAGACTTGAGAACTTCACCCTTGGTGAGCACCTTCCCTTAATGGTGTGTCCTGCTTGGTTCTGAGCTCCTCACTGCCCACAGGCATGGCATTGCCACGTTCTCATTGGTACATCCTCTTTTCTTTCCAAAAGAAACCAGAGCAGGGGAGAGTGAGGGGATAAATGGACTAGAGTTGGACCAAGGGTTGGACTTGATGATCTCAGAGGTTTCTCCATCCCAGTTGATTCTATGATTCTATGAACAGTTCTTAAGAGGTTCACAAGATGTTAAGGTTTATGATTTTACCAATTGTTTTGATGCAATGAGAATAGAAACAATTAAGTACCTCAGGCAAAAAAGGAGCTGCATTTTCCTATTAAATGATGCAAAAAAAAAAGTTTACATGGGTAGAAAAAAAAAGCCAAATTTAATTTTAGATTCTGTATAAGTTAAAGTAATTACTATTTGCAACAAAATTAACTAGACTGGTATGATGACTAAGGGCCTGGTCAGGAACCTGCCTACCACCTACCCACTAGACCAGAAGAGAGTCCTTGAAGTAATTTTATGCAAGTAGTTTACAACTGCTTTCAGTTGCATATGACTTAAGAACTTTGAGGAAAGGCTATTATCAATTCAGATCTCAATGGTGTTATGTTTGTCATACATGAAAATGATCTAATCATCGTGTCTCAATTAAAATTGAAACACAGCACAACTTACTTTCAACATGCAGGTGATATTCTGAAAAGGATCAAACATCATGAAGTCTTTCAAAGGACACCTTGTGCAAAGGGTGAGACACTGAAAGTAAAGAAAATGAACCTTCATTTTAGCAGAGTGTGCCTTTAAGGCATTAATAACAAATGCTTAAACACCAAAAGGAACCTTTTCCAAACTAGTTATGATTAGCTGTTTTATTCGGAATAGTGCCATGAGGAATGTGAACACCCATTGAAACCAAGGATCTTCCTTTACACAAGGAGACATAAAACATAATCCCATCGACTTTAAGGCAAGTAACTTCCAAGGGAGTTGCTACAGCGATTTATTTGCAACAGGTTTGCTGCAATAATAACTTTTCACTACAAGTACACAATGTTTGTCTTTCGCAAAATTGTTCCACTTCATTTTCTATCTGAGGGCCACCAATCCTTCGTGCCAGGATTTCATAAAATTAATAAATCTACTTCCATAATCCTTGCTGCTTTTACTGACAAATGTAATAAACTACAGGATGCAAAACTCTGGAAGCCTACTGGGATTTCTTTTCTTTTTTTCCCTTGACAAGCTTTACAGAGTAGCACTTCTGAGACATGCTCATGTGCTGTAAACCTAATCCTCAGCAATTTCCTCTTTTCTCAAATAACCCAAATATGTTATGAATAGTGAAGGATTTCCTTTATCAGACAACACTTGCCTTTTTTTTTCCCTCCCCCATCTGAATTGTTCTCAAGGAAATACACTGAAACAGTTGGATGTTCCCAGGTAGGCATTCACAAGACACACTCCTAAGAAAACACATCTTTACTAAGAAGATGTCCTGCAGTTTAAAGGTAGTGCAACTGGTGAGAGAAGTGAGGCCAGACCTGATGGGACCTGCAACCAAGGGTGTTTTTCTAATTCCATCACAGCAGGCATTTCATTTCAGTGCCACTTTTTATGTCTATCTTCATAAAAGATTTTCTACTGTAGCAAATCACACATGGATTGATTTTTCAGAACTGATGAGCCAGTGAGATCACATAGGCTTCTAATATTTTCTGTTCTTAGTCCTCTCCCCGCCAAAATGTGGGTGATGCCCACCATTCCATCTGTAACAGGAGGTGTCCTGTATCATAGAATCATAGAGTCATAGAATGGATTGGGTTAGAAAAGACCTCCGAGATCATCAAGTACAACCCTTGGTCCAACTCCAGTCCCTTTACCAGATCATGGCACTCAGTGCCACGGCCAAGCGCACCTTAAAAACCTCCAGGGATGGGGAATCCACCACCTCACTGGGCAGCCCATTCCAATGCCTGAGCACTCTCTCTGCAAGGAACTTCCTGATATCTAACCTAAACCTCCCCTGGCAGAGCTTGAGCCTGTGCCCCCTTATCCTATTGCTGAGTTCCTGGGAGAAGAGACCAACCCCCACCTGGCCAGAACTTCCCTTCAGGCAGTTCCAGACAGTGCTGAGGTCACCTCTGAGCCTCCTCTTCTCCAGCACAAACACCCCCAGCTCCCTCAGCCTCTCCCCACAGCACTTGTGCTCCACTCCCTTCTCCAGCCTCGTTGCTCTTCACTGGACCCGCTCCAGCCCCTCAATCTCTTTCCTCAACTGAGGGGCCCAGAACTCAACCCAACACTCAAGGTGTGGCCTCCCCAAGGCAGAGTCCAGGGGAAGGCTCACTGCCCTGGGCCTGCTGGCCACGCTATTTTTGATCCAGGCCAGGATCCCATTGGCCTTCTTGGCCACCTGGGCACACTCTTGGCTCATGTGGAGCTTCCTGTCAATCCAAACCTGCCATCCCCTTCTCCAAGCCAACCCACCATTTGACTTCTGTAATTTCAGTTGACAACTGTGTTAGGACTGATGTGGAAACACTGCCAACCCAATGGAAATCCATGCAAAGTGTACCATACACTGCTCCATCTGCTAAAAAGTTCTGATTTTTGCTACAGAAAGAGCAGTCTGACATAGAGCTCTTAAGGAAGAAGCCAGTACACTGGTTCCTATCATCTTCCTGCTTCCCCATTAAATGGCTGCAGTCACAGCTCTACCTTATCCTTCTGCTGCTGAGAGACACCCTTGATTTGCCTGGGAAGTGGGGAATAGGGCAATGGAAGTGCAACCACTCCATTGTTTCTTGTTTATTCTGAAAGGACCAATAAAGGGATAAACACAAATCTTGGCTGGAACAACTGTGGCAAAAAAAAATGGTGTGGATTTTTTTGACAGTCTGTTACCTCCAGGAAGTCTTAAGACAGTCTAAAACTCCCTCTTCAGCAAGAAGAAAAACTGCTCAAAATTTCCTTAGGTTGACAAGAAATTCAAAAAATTGAAACAATTTTCATGTTTCTACACACACAGTTCCAAATCAAATATTCCAGGAGCACTGAAAATCTGAAGAAAATGCCCTATGAGGCATGGAAAACAGTTAGTGGGCAGAAAAGGAGAAGTATTCAGCACACCCCTCACCCTAGAAGTCCAAGCCAATTACAGGAGAAATAGTCAGTGATTCAGCACAAAGGCTCCTTGGCAGAATACTGAGGAAAAGGCACAACTCCAGCTGGGTCACTCAGAGAAACAAAAATGCAATAGTGCATCAGAAGGGCAGCACTGGAGTTTTCAGCCCTTAAAAAGGGGGACATTTAATTTAGTTCATGTCATTTCTAAAAAGACCATCTTCATTTATATTTTCTCTCAAAACACAGACCTAAAAGTGGTTTGTTATCACAGGGTCAAAGACTTCTGCAACCATCAAGGGTCTCTCCATTAGCTCAGCTCAAGGGATGATGCATTTCTGGAGGGGTGGGCTCTGCTACTTCTGGGAAGGACAGAGAGCAACCCAAAATTTCACCCTTAGGGTGAGTCTGTCATAATTTTTCCTCAAAGAAAAAGTGGGGTCAAAAATCACAGAATATGCCACGTTGGGAAGGGACCCACAAGGATCACGGAGTCCAACTCCTGGCCCTGCACAGGCCCATCCCCAAAAGTCACAGTGTGTGCCCAAAAAGACGAGCTTCAGGTAATTGCTCTGGGAACATATTAAGGAGTCTTGAACTTAACTGATGGAAGAAATAATAAAAAATAGGAAGCTTGGGGATTTTTCTTGTTTGTTTGTTTGTTTGTTTTATTATTATTATTCTTTTTTTTTCCTGACAGAGGAGCCAAAATTTACGTCATTGACAGAGACAGGACAATTTCCTTCTGTCTGCCCTAAGCTGAGCACTCAAGGTTTGAGTATGTATAAACCACTTCTAAAATTAATCTCAGAAGAGCAATAGATTAGAAAAAAGATAATGAAGGAGATGAAGTAGAGGAAGGAGTCAAAAAAGTGGAGAGAGTATGGAGTTGAGGAGAGAAAAAGTTAGTTAAATGGCTAGGGCACAAAATAATTGAGCAGGAGGAGGAGAGGAGAGTTTGATGTTAAAAGTGATGAAAAGGTAACTGAGCTGCTTTTCACTGAGATTCAGCAGAAATGCTGCTGAAGCAAGAAGGTGGCAGATATGAAGCAGAGTCGCACTTGCAGTAGAGGAAATTCTTATGATCACAAGGATTTTTCATCATGTGCTCTGTCAGAACGATGCAGTCAGGAACAGGGTGAGATAACTGAGCTGAGGGATGCTGTGGGAGAAGCCAACTGCTGATTGGACAAAAGACAGAAAAAAGCAAAGAGTTAATTTGAACGGACTGTGAAAAAAATCAACTGCATGGGCTTGAGCTTCACCCATGGACAGCACGAGAAAGAAAAGGAAATCAACTTCAAGGTACATCCTCAACTACTGCAAGCAAAATGTCTTGTCCAAGGAGTGCTTTTAGCAATGAACATATCTCAAAGATAAAGCTGCAGACAGTAAAAAAATATACCCTTCAGGAATACTTGAAAAAATATATGTATGATCTTATTTGCCTAAATATAAAAATGTGAAGTTAAAATAAAAGCTTTTGCTGTTAAAAAAAAAAAAAAAAGGAACCAAACTACATTACTTCTTCCTCTTTTCTTAATAATAAAACCACAACAAACCACAATACAAATACTGTTCTCTTGCAAAACTATTGTCCTTATAGTGATACCAATGATGCCAGAAGTGTGAGGTTCATAAATTTTACTGTCCAGCTGGAAGAGTATATACATGTGTTGCTGTTCCACAGCACTCACATAAAACCTTTAGGATATAATCACTTTAAGGTGATACTGTCAATAGATATATTTTCTTATTTTTTTTTAAATGCTATTTTTTCAGATACCACCTGGCAATTCTATAATTAAAAGAACAAGGGATTTATTTCCTGCTGCTCCAACATGGACTGCCTGCAGAAAGCAGGTTTCATGTGGCTTTCAGATGAGACTGTGCAATCTCGAGGGTGAGAGGTTTTCAATACTCAAGCAGACAAAGCCCCAAGCACCCTGGGCTGAGTTCAGCACTGAGCCTGTATTGTCCAGCAGGATTCTGGGATCCCCACCTCTAGGGATGGGGAATCCACCCCCTCTCTGGGCAGCCCATTCCAATGCCTGAGCACTCTCTCTGCAAAGAAGTTTTTTCCAATCTCCAATTTCCCCGGGCAGAGCTTCAGGCCGTGCCCCCTTGTCCTATTGCTGAGTGCCTGGGAGAAGAGACCAACCCCCACCTGGCTAGAACTTCCCTTCAGGCAGTTCCAGACAGTGCTGAGGTCACCTCTCAGCCTCCTCTTCTCCAGCACAAACACCCCCAGCTCCCTCAGCCTCTCCCCACAGCACTTGTGCTCCACTCCCTTCTCCAGCCTCCTTGCTCTTCTCTGGACCCACTCCAGCCCCTCAATCTCTTGCCTCAACTGAGGGGCCCAGAACTCAACACAACACTCAAGGTGTGGCCTCCCCAAGGCAGAGTCCAGGGGAAGGCTCACTGCCCTGGGCCTGCTGGCCATGCTAGTTTGGATCCAGGCCAGGATGCCATTGGCCTTCTTGGCCACCTGGGCACACTCTTGGCTCCTCTTGAGCTTCCTGTCCCTCAGTCCCCCCAGGTCCCTTTCTGCCTGGCTGCTCTCCAGACACTCTGTGCCCAGTCTGGAGCGCTGCAGGGGTTGGGGTGGCCAAAGGGCAGGACCTGCACTTGGCCTTATTGAACTTCATCCCATTGCAAGGAGCCCATCTCTCAAGTCTCTCCAGATCCCTCTGCAGAGCCCTCCTGCCTTCCAGCAGGTCAACACTCCCTCCCAACTTGGTGTCATCAGCAAATTTGCTAATGATGGACTCAATCCCCTCATCTAAATCATCAATAAAGATGTTAGCATGAGTAGGATCTGGAGGTTACCATTCCTAAACTACAACAACCTGCAATGTATGACATTAACTGACCAGACTTCAAAATGACTATTTTACTCAAACCTCCCATAAGGCTGCCCCTGCATTCCTTAGGGGAAAATGTGTAATGTGGCTTCAGGCTTTCCAAAGGGGCAAAGATATTGTCCTGACCCTCAAAAGGCTTATGACCTGCAGACTCCTCCCATTTGCATGGGGGAAAATCAGAGTGGGAGAGGCATCCTAACACCTAACTGGTTGTGGAGACCTCCTGGATGTCCCTTCGTTATATGGTTTAGGCCTGTTCCAACAGACTTGGTCTCAGTCAGGCCACTAAGTGGTGTCTAAACACTAAATACTTGCAAAACTGAGAAAAGAGAAACATGTAACCCTCAAAAAATTATCATTTTTCAGGTCATCTGTCTGCCTATGGATATACATTGTCCCTGAAATATGCCACAAACATTAAACTTTCAATTGGAACAAAATGAGAACAATTCTCAGCCACCTCTTTCGTAAAAAACTCTCAATCATTTGTAATGTTTTTTGACCAGTAAATAATAGAGCTGGTTCACTCAGCTATTTAAGTCATGTTATTTACAGCTGGAGAAAAATGAGGAACAGTCATTTTCTAGGGAGGCCAAAAATACATTTATGCAAACTAAATGAGATTATGATTTTTTTTTGCCATTGGATTGAGAAAATAAAGGATAACCTTTTCAACTTTTACTTAGCCTGGCATTGCATTTATGTTTTCAAATGAAAGACCCCGAACACAGAACTCCATGAGTGTTAATAGGTTTCAGTGCTATTCTGATGTGCTGAGACTAAATACAGATGGAACTTCTGAAACATTGCTGCAGTTGGAATGCCCATGGAGAGACTTTTAAAACAGCATTCAGTGGCACTTAATTTTTTTTTAATCATGTGGTGTCAAATTATACACCACTCATTAAACAGACTCTTGAGAAAGCATCTTCACAGGTTTAGGGTTTGAGGGGTTTTTTGGGGGTGGTGGTTTTGCTTTGCTGGTTGCTTTCTTTCCAGAGTCATCACCAAGGGCTTCAGGAAGAAGAAAAGTTAAATAAGGGAAGCACAGCAGAGCCATTGTATTCTGAACCTCCTGCCATTTTTCATCACTTTCTCATTAAAAAATGGAACATCTGAAGGCCTCTTCAGAGGACATATTTATTTTGAGTTATTGCTATTGTTTTTACACTAGACAGAGGCTTGGCTTTACCAAGAACTGCACAGACAACTGGAAGAAAATGACCCTTAGTCCAAAGACTTTACAGACTGATCTTAAATTATTGAGCAGCTGAGTCTCAAAAATTTGGCAAAAGATATCAAAATACATGTATTAAAAGAAAAGGTGGAATAAATGGCTAGAAAATGCTCAATTTTTCAGCATAATCCAAGGTCTGTATCAAACTCTTGGCAAACAGATCTTGCTCTTTGCACCTCACACTGTTTCTGAAAAGACAACTTTATGGGAGAGACTGACCTTGAGGGAACAGACATCTTGTCTTTCTCTCCTATATCTTTTCTCTTCACTATCAGAAGCAACTCAGGAGTTTCTCAGGAACCTAATTTTCCATGAATAACTAAAATATTCATAATACCCATAACAGCAACTCTTTGCTGTAGGTGACTAATATTCATTCAATACTTCTTTATGCTCTTTATCCACTTTTGCTCCTGTATTCCATTTAAGATTGCAAACTCCATGGGGAAGGCCCTACTTTTTTATTCTATTTTATGTGTGCTGAGGGAATGGCCCATATGGGATCTGATCTCCAAACATATATATTATAATGAATAGATTAGGAACTTCACTACCACCACTAATTTGTCCCATACACAATCAGATTTCTAAGATAACTTTCTCACCAATTTCATGCCAATAGACTAATTATAAATGTTTCCTATAATTGTATTTAGGAACGGCCAGAAACTTTGAACAGCTTAAGTAATAAGAAAAAAAAAAAGAGAGAGAGGCTACTTATTGTGTTGTACAAATGAGCTGACACTTTACAAGGAACATCCATCTTGCAGTAACAACAGATGTTCAGATCTTCTCCTCTGAGCCTTCTACCTTTCAGGAACTCAGAGCAAACTAAAAGCATAAATTCGTTAAACATCTCTACGCTGGAGGACATTAAAGAAGTAAAAATGAAAGTGTTTTTCCAAGAGCAGGAAAAGCCAAAAGTACCAATTATGGTCTTCTCATTTAAACAAGAGACCACCTTTCTCTTATCAGTCAAGTCAAATGTATGCAAGAAATTACTCTGCAAGACTTACAGTGAGTGTCAGTAATTCTGATTTCCATGTATGAGCAATGTATGTAACTCAGTTAACAATGCATATTGTACATGCAACCTCAAATAATTGTCTGCCTAGTAACATTTTGGAATATCAGGAAAAAATAATATTTCTCAGCTGTGGTGCTGGCTGGTTTTAGTTTGTTTTGCTTTTCCATTAGGAATCTGGTATTTGTGGCTGACATTTTTATTGCATTAATGGCAGGAAACAATATGAAAAGAATGCAGACAGAAGTGGAAAGCATTAACAGAAACATTTAGACCCATTGCAGAGACATTCTAATTATGATGCTGAGTAAAGACATGTAGTGGGAAAGGCCAGGTTCAGTAAATGCTCATGGAACACTTTAAATTTGAGTTTCAATTCTAAAAAGCTGAAGAATTGCAAAATGTTAGTGAATCTTTGTTCTTTGCAGCACCGGGCTAGATATGGACCACTTCAGTTCTGCAAACTAAAAAGTACAACAACATGAGACAATAAAAACATTAAAGCCACAATCCAGGTTGTATCATCACACAGCCTCACTGAAAAACCTGGTTATTAAAAAACACCTCTGGGTTGAATTGTCAAGTTAAGGTGCTGTTGGCTGGTTACAGTTGTTTATCTCTGCAAACAAAGCTTGAGTTTCTGGCATTTGCAGTTAAAGGCTGAGGCATGATGAAAATTTGGGGTCAATGTGTCATGCTCAATTTCTTGTATAAGAAGCACAGTATATTCTGTGCTAATTGCATTTACTCACTGCCATATTTACTTTCATTAAACAGCAACAAGAACATTACTGTTTAGTTTTATTGGAAGATGCAAGAGATTTTGCCATTTGCTGGGAAAATGAAGAGGTGAAAAAACCCTTATCACATAATTTATGTACAACTGGAGATGCCTCTAGCTTTGTCTTACTAAATGAGGACCAGATCTAACCACCAGTGAAGTTAACAGAAGACTTCCCCTTACACTTCAGCAGGCACTGGATTAAAGCATTTTTTTTTTGTGAGTCACAATGTGCTACAGCTGTCATTTTATCAGCATTGCAGACCTTATTTGTGCGTTTCAATGCATGCTTTCTTTTTATTTGGAGCTTTGGAACTTTTCCTGTGGGCTAGGAAAAGGAGAGCTTTTTCAGGAACTGATGTATTTATTTTTTGAAGACAACTAAATGTGAAATGTATTGATGTAAATATAACAACTTGCACAGTTCAGCTGCAAAGGGCAGCAGCTAAACCCTATGAGGTGCCTGCAGTTGGGTTCTGCAAACAATGGCCCAAGCGAGTAACTGTATCTGTTAACCCACCCCACAGGTTTAATGGCACTGCATTAGTTACTGATGGGTAACTGTACGTGGTAACCCACTCCATAGGTTTAGTGGCACTGCATTAGTCACTGATGGGTAACTGTAACTGTTAACCCACCCCACAGGTTTAATGACACTGCATTAGTTACTGATGGGTAACTGTACCTGTTAACCCACCCCATAGGTTCAGTGGCACTGCATTAGTTACTGGTGGGTAACTGTACCTGTTAACCCACCCCATAGGTTCAGTGGCACTGCATTAGTTACTGGTGGGTAACTGTACCTGTTAACCCACCCCATAGGTTCAGTGGCACTGCATTAGTTACTGGTGGGTAACTGTACCTGTTAACCCACCCCATAGGTTCAGTGGCACTGCATTAGTTACTGGTGGGTAACTGTACCTGTTAACCCACCCCATGGGTTCAGTGGCACTGCATTAGTTACTGATGGGTAACTGTACGTGGTAACCCACTCCATAGGTTTAGTGGCACTGCATTAGTCACTGATGGGTAACTGTAACTGTTAACCCACCCCACAGGTTCAATGGCACTGCTCACTGCATTAGTCACTGATGGGCATGGCTCTTTGCAGGATCAAAGCAGAAAGAAAACATCTCCTTGGAGGGAGCTCCCAAACAGAAAATACATGAGGGATGAGGAACAAAGAGATATTTCAAGATGAGGTACTGCCCTGAGAATAGATGAGTCATGGAAAAGATGCTAAGTGATTCATTAACAGCAGAAGCTTAGCCAATAAAGAATGTACAAGTATGAAACTAATGACTGTGCTTTTACAATACTACCAAACTATTTGCTTTTATAAACTTAACATAGGAATAATTTTCTCCCATTGTGAAAATTTATTATGCAATTAGCTGTCACTTTAATAAACTATATGCATGGCTGTGATAACTGTTGCTCAAAATACTGAGGACTTTACAGTTTTTGTTTTAAAAAACACTAGGAACTTCAAGTCCTGCCAATTTTTCCTCCCTGCCAAGTCCTATTAGCATAAATGAACGGTTTATTTTAAGAAATGCCTGATAAATTACTCTACACAATCGGTAATGAGGGTACTGTCAGCAAAGGAGAATGATTTCCAAAATTTCCTTGGCACAAAGGAGTGCTTGACTAGCTCAAAATCATGTTACGTGGCCTGAGGCCCTGTTTTATTCCATAAATCTGCCTGACCTCTTCGGGGGGAAAATCAGTGATGCCATCAAAAAGGTAGCTCGATAAACCTGTTCTCTTTGTGCATTTTCTCCTTTTTCAGAAAAATTAACACATTCAAACTGTCTGTAAGACTATTTCTATAGCTTCCTATTTTTTGGCATAGTGAAGCTTAAAATTATTGTCATAGGTTGCATATTAAAATTACACATTTTTTATCATGTTACAAGAAACAAAAACATAAAGACAAGAATTATACAATTTCTTGAAAAAAAATAATGAGGCATGAGTCTCCATCATGCTTCAGTTAATCTCAACATCAGTGTGTTACCTAAACAATCAATTCTCTTTCCTTTTCAGAATATAGTTTCAAAACTACAGAGGAATCCCTTGGCAGAAATTATTGTGTCAATTAGCAACTGCAGCCAATAAATCATTCATCATCTCTTCTAAAAAATCCCTGGTAAAAGTCCCTAATACTTAATCATCATTGCTATGGAATTCATTACATTAAAGCAGGGAGAAGACCTTTCAAAGAAATAATTTAAGATAATAAGGGTTTTTAAAAAGGCCTAAGAAGTCCTGTATGCTCTGCAAATTACTATTATTAAATCCAGAGCTGACCAAGAGTCAGGGCACTTCGAGGGTTTTGTTCAACAAAGTTCAATCCTGAGATGAGTGTGAGTGATGAAAACACTCTCTAGCAAGGTTTGCAAGGATGGTTTCTCCTCTCTGTTCAATCCTGAGGTGACCGTGAGTGATGACTCTCTAGCAAGGTTCGCAAGGATGGTTTCTCTTCTCTGGCAGAAGGATTTTAGCCATGGTAAAGTTCTCATGCCAAGAAATGTATGTGAGTTAAAATGTAGCCTGACATTTCAGAAAAGCTTATCTCTGTATAAGTGTAACTGTGTGAAACAGCAAGAAATGAATGTATTCAGAGACTCTCAAATCTCTCACTTTTCCATAATTAAGTTGATTCCAGGCAGCTGCCTAAGGAAATGCTGCTGCTTCCAGAGTGGAGCTCTGAACACAAGACTGCCCCTAACCTGGATGAAGCACATCCCACACACGTTCTCAAGGCACTGAGGACCAACAGAGCAAACCTGTCAGGTCAGGCATCTCCTTGGAAGAAGGCTGTGTGTCTTCTCTCAAGCCTAGGAGTTGACATCAGAAGGGAGAAATATTTTTTCCCATTTTGGGGTTTATTCTGATGTTGCAAAGGGTACAGAGGAGAAGCAGAAGCAAATTTGAAGGTTTTTCAGGGTAATATTATTTGTTCTATATTTATGTAAGACTTTTATAAACAGCTTTCAGGTCCACCGTTCAGGAATGCGGGGGTACATGTACAGCACACCAGTGCAATGTTCTCCTGCAGCTACAGCTGTACAGTCACAGTTCTGAGCACAGAACACCTCCAGAACAGCCTGCAGAACAGTTCTGCTGAAATTCAACGAATCAAGAGTGTAATTTAATATTCCCATTACCATATGTATTTTTATTTTACTTTTCCTCCAAGCAAATGATGACAACTTCTGAAAGAAATGAGATTTTGAGCTTCTATTGGCATCAAGATTACACTAAGTACTTTTTATTATTTCCCTTTTGATTGATTTTGATTTTCTGTGGGCACTATCTTCAGATCTTCCTTTTGCTACTAACTTCAGCCTTTAATTTCTGCTACAGCTGCAAGTGGATTTTTGGTTGAGGCAGACCTGTTCATCTACACAATGGTATCAAATAATTGATGTTTTTACTAACTCATTGCACTGTCCATTGTTTCCCTCTTGCACTGTTGACTCAGTTTAGTTGTGTCAAGGTAAAAATCAGAAAGGTTGATGATAGAGGGGAGGGGAAGAGATGCTGGAATGTGAAAGTTGGACAGTGCAAAGCAAGGACTACTTGCCAGTACTGTTCTTATTAACAAGCTCTTCATTGCCAAATCGACTCCCCTGTTGCCCTTTGAGCATCCAAGTTAATGTGACCTATTCTGTGCTAAGTTGTTTGAAATCTGTTGCCAGGCATCCTTAGCTTTTGGACAGCCTGCTACTCCAGACCTTGCAAAATATGCTTTCAGATATGCCCTAGCTCCTGTTACAGTCTTTATTCACATGTTTTCCAACAAGCCTTAGAGCAGCTGGAGCACAAAGCTTGTCTAACCATCAGAAAAGGGTTTTTGTGGATTTTTTTTCCCCTTTTTTGGATTTTTACCAGGGCTGCTATTTCATGAAGCTGTACAGTCTCCTGTGGTCAGTCAGAAGTCTGAGCACCTCAGATTGCTATTTCTTTGCTCCCACTTGGTTGACAAACTCCTTGGCTTATTTCATGCAGACCTATATCAGCAGGTCTGAAGTATATTTGGGGCACAACGTAATGCCCTTTAAGCCTCCTGTGATTGCCATTAGGTCCCCTTAAAAATATCTATTTTTCACGTACAGTTCATCAGAGTAACTCCCCATGATAACTGCTCCTTCAGCCTGCCATGGTTGGTAAAAAAGCTGATTTACTGCCTGCTCTTCAGGGAACTGCATGAAGTCTATGACTGGAGATGCAGTTTCTGTTCCATAAAATGATGTCTATTGTATTCTGGAAGACGTGTCCTGTTGAGTGCACCTCCCACAGGCAGCAATTTTCTTGGGAAGTGCCTTATTTTCATATCACACTGCTAAAGTTTTATGAAGAAACAAACCTGAGGACAAGCCCACAGTTTTGTCCAAGTTCTTTCTAGTGGATTGTGGACTATTGTTGAAAGGCGAATTGAGAGAACTGAATTTCAGAAAGCATGGCTTGGTGTTTCCTCTTTATTTCCTGCCTTTAAATAAATGCTCTGTTCTGGGCTGCTTGGAGTGCATTAGGACTACTCCCAACCTCCTTCAGAAAGAACATAATTTTTCTTCAACTACCCAACAGCATCTTAGGAGCAGTACCCACCCTCTGCTTTTCCTCATTGTTTTAAAGACCTCTGGTAATTCCAGAAAAAAAAAATCACTGTTGCTTCTAAGTATTGGACTGTTTTCATTCTGAGTGCTTTCCTAATTGCACTGACTTTTTCCAAGGTCTTGCTGACATCTCCCCAGATGAAAACTAGCAGAGTCAAGTCCTACATGTCTATATTCAACTTCATGTTTTGCTTATTACATAGTGACACTGACTGTCTCTTTTGTCAGATCATTAATTTTTAATAGCTCTGTCATCAGCTTCAAGCCACATGTCTGGGAATGCTTCCCAGCCTCAATTTACATTGCAACACCTTGGACTTCGGGCTCAGGTCAAAAGCACTTCCACAGGGGATTATCTTCCAAAAGGTGCAGTCAGTGTGGTCACAGAGCATCACAAACAGTGATGTTAAACAGATGAGAGACACTCCACTGCCTGTTAGTGCTGATACACATACACCCAATGATGCACTTAGGGCTTTGGCTAAAGGAAGGTCCTTGGTTTACTCCAAATTTTCCTCAGCATTAATTAGGCATCTGAGTCATTCTCTGAAAGTGTCAACAGATAAAATAGTGTCATTTCTTGCAGAGTTATCAACTTTTTGTTATTACTCTGCCATTATGAACAAAACTGAATTTTAGGCATCTCACTATATTTGGGCTTATTTCTGACTTCCACTTGATTTTTTTGTGTCTGGTTCCTTGAAATATGATCTTACATTTTGTGAAAAGGAGACAGCACACAGAGAACACTCTCTGTCCTCCATCGTGCTCAGGAAATTAATCCCTTGCATGTGTAACATCTCTTGATTTTCAAGCTGCTTCTCCACAGGCTGCATTTGCTCATTGATTTCAAATGGCATCATGGATACCTGATTCTAATTCTGCAGATTCAAATTTTCACTATCCAGCTTGGTAGGATTAGGCTGTTCATTGTTTCATCATCCAACTGGAGTCAACTGATAGAACAGTCCTGAAAATGAGCAGAACAGCTGACACCCTTCTGTGCAGTTAATTTATCTGGACCTGTGCAAGACAGCCAGAAGACATCTTTCTTTTAACTGTAATCTCTATGTCCTCTATTACCACTTTCTGTATTTTCTGAGCTGCATCATGCTAGGCAGAAAGTCTTGCTGTGCTCTCTGCTTTTGCCATGTTTTTGCTGGGAACCAGACAGTTTCTTACTGTCCTCTGTATTGTTTCACCCAATACATACCCTGCAACACAACACTTGCATTCCTGGCCACTCTGTCTCTGTCCTGCTTCCCAGTTTCCTTTGGTTTGACCCTGTGAACTTGTTCTGCACTAATAAGACTGTTTTGATCTTTTTAGTAGGCAGTTCAGTTGCCTTGGTCATTTGAAGAAGTTTCTCTGTTTCTTAAGCAGCATCTCCTGTATGCTGGAATCATTTGCCCCATATATGTTTCTGTCTCTCATTAAGTAATCTTTTCTGTCTCCAAAGGACATGTGGGTGCCAGAGCATGTGACTGTGGAGCAAACATATATTCCCCTATCTGCTTCTTGGGTTCAGATTAAAATCCAGTCACATTTCTCCTAGGGTCACAGCATATCAAATACTTTTATCAGCTGCTACAGTGTTTTAGGTATTATTATTAATTACGTCTTACTCACTTCTCTTTTTCACCAGAAGTGATAGTAGAAATGTTCTATTACACTTTTCTCCTCTTTACACTTCCCAGTAAATGCTTTTCTCACTATATATTAGCACTGTTACGCTTGAGTAAGGATTTTTTATCTGGGAATTCAGTTTTGTTAATGAAGTTATCTCATGGATGTTAATTGCCTCATGGCTGCATCTTTTCCCTCTTTGTAGCTCTTGCTTTGTCTTTCATTAAAGCTTTATTCTTGTTGTCAGTCTCACTCGACTGACTGTTTATCACCTTTTTCTTTACTGCAAAAGAGGTAATAAAACGAGAGTGCCACACATTTGTGAAGCCAGTGCTACTCTGTTGAGAGAATTATCTGCAGAGATCTTTCAATTGCCATCAACATCCCAGCCACAAGCACACAAACCAGATCTTTGGTGACTTCTGCAAATCTTTTACCTCTTAAGATCAATGCTCCTCTCTGCCAGCTCCATGTCTTGCTCAACAAGGATAAACTTGAGAAGGCCAGAATGTAAGAATCATGGAATCATAGAATGGATTGGGTTGGAAAAGACCTCCGAGACCATCAAGTCCAACCCTTGGTCCAACTCCAGTCCCTTTACCAGATCATGGCACTCAGTGCCACGCCCAAGCTCACCTTAAAAAACTCCAGGGATGGGGAATCCACCCCCTCTCTGGGCAGCCCATTCCAATGCCTGAGCACTCTCTCTTGTCCTATTGCTGAGTGCCTGGGAGAAGAGACCAACCCCTGCCTGGCTAGAACTTCCCTTCAGGGAGTTCTAGACAGTGCTGAGGTCGCCTCTGAGCCTCCTCTTCTCCAGGCTAAACACCTCCAGCTCCCTCAGCCTCTCCTCAGCCTCTAATGGGTTTCTCTACTATTCTTCTATAATAACAGATAATGCACTACACTACAATTCCTATCTTTATTCCACAGTGGCTGCCCATTCTCTCTTAAGAATGCAACAACTTATTTTAAACCAGCTGATGAGAAAAACATTTTAATACTTATACAATGCACTGTAAGCTGAGCATAAGACAAGCTACAGAAGAGTATCTCCCCTGAAACAAAAAGACAGAGACTGTGCCCTTCAGGACCTTGAACACTGTGGCCAGAAACAAGGGTTGAAGCCAATGCACAATGTCACTGAGTGATGACAGCCCCTAGGACAAGCAGAATAAAAGGGTTGGGGGGAATCCCCAACAGATTGCTCTCTTTTTCAGCCATTTAGGCATGAGCTCTTCTGCCTGCCCTGTAATTTCTGTGACCTCCAAGCCTCCCCAGGATTATGAATACCTATTGTTGACTTAATTGGCAGAAAAACAAAAAACATCTGCCAAGCAAACCCAGTTTCTTAACCTCTGATGATCTTGGACACATTGTGACTGTAGGGGAAAGAATAAATGCATTTTATCTCTATGAACAAGCCTGAACCTGATGCTTTCATGGTTCAGGAGACATTTCCAGTGTTCACCAAAGAACCAACATGCAACAAACTTCACAAAGGCTGTCTAGTTGCCAGGTGCCCAGCTAATATGGCCCAATGCTACACTGGAAGGGTAGAATCAAACTGATGAAATAAAAATGTTTTTCTTGCTAGTAAATAAGTTTGGAGGGAGCTGAGTGGACACACAGGTGGACAGAAATATAGGAAAGATGTAAATGAAGATATTTTAAAAATAGAATAGAAGAAAACAGCATAGTTGAGTTGGAAGGGACCTTTAGACATCATCTAGCCCAACTGCCTTACCCTTTTAGCTGGCCAGTTGAGGGCTGTGACTATGTGGAGCTGGACCCCAGCAAGCTGCTGATGGGTGGGAGCCCCTTAACACATCTTTCAGGCTTCACCTTTTATGCTTTACTGCCTTCAAATGTAGGAAACAGAGAAGTTCATGCTCAGGCCTTTTGAACTGAGATTGCAGAAAACCATCGTTCAGGAAGTGCAGGTTGCCTTGTCCTCATCATATTCTGGATTTCCTGGCACCCATGAAGCAGAAGAAGCTTTATCTCTTAGTACATTTCTACTGTCCCATCCTCCCCACCAGCTGGAGCTCTGACAGAAGAGACATCCCCTACATCAATGAACTCTTTGAAGAACTGTAGGCTAGAAATAAGTAACACACCATCAGATGGAGTGCCATGAGTTTCTGCTCCACTCTGGAACCATCAGAGCAGGAGAATGTTCCTGGAGGCACAAATAGAGCACAGGATGACTATAAGCCATAAATGTCTCACAGACGAATGCATTCTTGTGTGTCAGGCAAGATACTTCCATAGGAAAGGCAAGCATTGTGCAAACCCTTGGTGAGAGCTCACCTGTACCACCATGGACATTTCTCATTTTTTCAGGTTCATCTGGAATGAATGCAGACAAAGACTAAGCAGCTGATTTATGGGCATGGACGGCCTACAGAAGAAAATGGTGAGTGGAAGAAGCAATACAAAGGCTTGGAGGGCTGCCATCACTTTCAAGAAAGGGATAAAAGATGAAGGCCAGGAAGGGAAAGAGCTATTGAAGTGCAGGGAAAAGTATGGTAAGGAACACAAAACCATTTGGGACTGCATTCCCAGGAGACAACCTCACCACAAACAGTGCAGTAGCAAATATCCCTCTGTGAGTTGAGGAAATCATGCGCACTCTTTACACCCCTGCAGAGTTCATGCTCAGAGAACCAAACCCCTGTCTTTCATTTCTGGCATCAGCACAACCAAATGAATGGATGTGGTATAAATGCCCTTATTTACACAGTATGAAGTTACATACTAATTTTGACACCAAGGTACAAAAGAGCAGTACCTTCCTTGGGCTTTTAGCACTTCAAATTCTAAATGCTAAAGGCAAAGATGATTTTACAGTGTTTTTAGCAAAGACCTGAATATCTTCCCACAAATCAGGGTAGGAAAATAACCCTTAGAAAAGTTAAAGGGACAAATTAACTGTGAAAGTTTTACCTAGGGGCTGAGGGGTGCTTTGTGCCATCATAAGCACAGCCAATGATTGTATTTAACAGAGGAGCTGTGCAGGTTGGTCTCAGTGGGAGAAGGTGATGGGATGGCAATAGCAGCAATGGACCATATTCCCAGTTTGTGATGAGATGACCCACCAGCCCTTGGAGGTGCCCAAGGCTGTCAGGCCTTTCCAGCTGGACATCAGTGACAAGACCAAGGCAATACCTTGAGGAGCACTGTAGAGCTGGCCATCCTCATTCCCTGTGGAGCCTGGGGCAGCAGCTGTATGAAATGGGATGTGGAGAGACTGTCAGGCAGAGGAAGGATTTTTGCCCCCAACAGAGATCAGACTGGAGGCATTTGCTCACTGTCAGAAGCTTCTGAGATGGCTCCAGGTCAAGGAAGAACAAGGCCTGAGCATCTGCTGGGAGGTGTGATCAGCCTGTGGGATGAGGAAGATGCTGTCATACCCCTCATCCAGGGAAAAGAAGTTTTCCAGTCTCTCAGGGTGGGCCTCAAGAAGGGCTTCCAGGGGTTTGCAATCATTCAGCTGAAGAGTGCATGCAGGTTCAGGAAGAAGAATGGAATGGAATGGAATGGAATGGAATGGAATGGAATGCAATGGAATGCAATGCAATGCAATGCAATGAGGATAGAATTTAACATAGTTCAGTTAGGGGACCTACAGGTATCATCTCAAACTCATAGGCTTAAAAGATGGATTTAAGCCATATATGTTGTGTATTGTGGTTATGTTATCTATATGATGCTGAAATTTATTTTGTCTGTGTAAAAACGTAGGTAAGTTTAAATTTATGCAATTACCTCCTTCTAATGCAAATGGACAATGTAAATGGTGCTCTCAGCACCTCCTGTGGTGCAGGATCTCCCTTAGTGTACAATCTACAGCAAGTGTATGTGCCCACATTGGAGATGTCTGGGCCAAATTGAATTACTGAATTAAAATATGCCAAAGAAACTTGGATGGAGATGGGGAAATAAGCTCTAATACACACGATTAGAAAACAAAATACGAGAAAAAACGCATAAATTTAAACTTACCCACGTTTTTACACAAAATAAATTTGTATTCACAGACTGAGGTGTTAAAAGTCATATATATTAGGACATCATTTAGGTATTCACAGATATGTATTCACAGACTATTCTGAGTTGGAAGGGACCCACAAAGATCATCGAGTCCAACTCTTAAGTCAATGGCCCACACAGGGGATGGAACCCATGACCTTGGTATTATCACAACCAAGTTTTAAACATAACCACAATACACAACATATATGGCTTAAATCCATCTTTTAAGCCTATAAGTTTGAAGTATAAAGGAAAAAAATATTAATTGGATATATTTTCTCCATTTTAACTAATAGATGCAATAGCATTGTAAAAGATAATTTATGTCATATCCTGCATGGTGAGAGGTCACATGAGAGCGTTATGTACTCTGGTGTAGGTCTTAGTAATTTGCCTTTTTTTTCTATTACAGCTACATAGATATGAATCCTTTCAAATACTTTGGGTTTTATTGTAGACTGAATGTTACCAATGGGACAAGACCACTTGTCAGTGAACTTTATACCCATTATATCCTAAAGATGAGGACAAAATTGTTTTCTCTACCAGCATTATGTTCTGAGTCATTATGTCCCATAGTTGCAGCATTTAGGAAAGGCTGGAAATACAAAACCTGCGGAAGAAGCCAAAGTATAATTAAAAGCTGTAAGTCTTTCAAGGGCTGTGTGAGTTGTACACCAATTCCATCTGCACCCAGAAATAACTCCTGAATTAAATGTAATCACACTCCTGCCTGGATCAGTGGCTCTGGGTCATTGAGTTAAGTAGCTAAAAGCAGCAAGGAAGTGGAAATCAGCTCTTATCCCAGTCTGATGAGCATACCAAGACACAGTCCTTCCTCCCCAAAGGGATAGTTCAGGTGTCCTGGG
Source organism: Sakesphorus luctuosus (assembly GCA_013396695.1). Taxonomy (NCBI): domain Eukaryota; kingdom Metazoa; phylum Chordata; class Aves; order Passeriformes; family Thamnophilidae; genus Sakesphorus; species Sakesphorus luctuosus. The sequence goes on along the minus strand of VWZD01004081.1, from coordinate 73,229 downwards.
CACTTGGAGTGGGATTTCTTTCTTTTTATAAGGCAGGAGGTGGCAATGGTTACACTATTCAAACATAAAACTACATTTTGAACTCCTAAATACTCTTCTGGTAAAGACATTAAGCACTAGAAGATAGAAATCTCCTAATATGTGATTGAGCTTTCAGTCTTGCCTCTTGACTTTTTAAAGAGCCTCTACAAATGGATCCTCTTAATCTCTCCCTGTAATTGTCAGTCAATACCTTACAAAGTGTGCCAGGAATTGGAATGCTTACATTTTGTCTTGCACATATTGAGTTCCATATTTTACAGTATATTTAAGGGGATTACTGATGATTACTTCTCTTTAATTAGAGTAAATCCAGGAAAATTACATGACAAAGCTCTGAAATGGAACTCAAGTCCTCAAAAAAGAATAGAGCACTTTTACTGAGGACATATTTTACTGTAAATAAGACTGCATTAGTTTAATTCTTTCATCCTGAGTTTAAAAATTATTCCCAACTTATTAAGGCATTTATCTTTACCAGTGTATTCACTCTAAATCATCAGAGCATGTAAGTTCCCTGAGTGTACCTGATATTTGAAATCTGGTTTACAAATAAATAATTTTTTTCCTAGTTTTCATATCACATACATACTGTCTAAAGACGAACAGATAAAACAGATCAACAGATGAAATTCAGCCTGATACCAGGGCTTAGCCTTCTATTCACTTACAATAATTTCCTTCATACAACACATAGTAAAAACAAACAAAAAACAACAACAACAAAAATACCCCCAAGCAAATAAAAATAAAGAACAGAAAAAATCCAGAAAAAAGTTTATAGATTAAATAAAAAGTATTCAGATTTCTGAGTTTTCTGAATCACACTTTTTATAAATTATATGCACTGAAACTACTTGGTTCTTCTCTCTCTGCAGTTTAACACCAAATAACCTCCATGGGTTTCAAGACTGTCATGCTCAATAAGAGTTTATAATATATTAATAGATGATGTACAGCTATAATATATGATAATATATTATATATAATAATATATATTATATATATTGACATATATAGTGTATATATTAACATGTTATTGAAACATATTATATTATTATGTTAACTGGTGTCTGGTATATTAGTTTCCAAGAGTAAGAGAAGACTTTAGACTTAGAGTTTCTAAATACAATCAGTGATTTTTGATTCTTTTTTAAAAGAAAACCAACCTCTGAACATGCCTGCAAATGAGAAGGACATGCCATGTCTGACAAAACAGCAACCGACTGAAAAATTTCCACATTAAATAAACCCAACAAAACAACAGAAATTAAAAAAAAAATAGAAAAGTAAAGAAGTAAATGCGAAGAAGCACTTTAAAGTACTATTTTCTGGTCCAACACTGCCCTGCAGATGTGCCAAAGTCACACTCTACCCAAGTTTTCTCCCCACACTTTCAGAGAGTGGAAACCAGAGCATGGGACCTGAACCCACAAGGAGCAAAAGGACATGGCAGCAATTTCAGATGTTTTTTCCTCAGGAAATCCAAGCCAAAATGAGGAGTAGAAAAGTAAGCTATTAAAGTGTACATTCAGCTCTGAGATAAAACAACTACTAAATCCTAACTTTGGTTTGTGAGCAGTCAGAAAGTCAGGATGTCAAAATTCCCCTTCAGGAATTACAACACAAGTCCTTATTCTGGCCTTTTAGGAAAGCACCAAGGGCAAATATTACCAACATAAAGACCTACACCCCTGCTTTACCCTCTCTATCTCCCTATGAACAAACAAATGTAAAAACTAGACAGTTTTCATCATAGATTTACTCTTATAGGAATCTAAATCCAATATTTAAAGTAATGAACTTTATTTTTTTAGCATCAGAATCTTGTGATTTCTTCCCAAATAAAACTGCTGTGAATTTATGTGAGTTTGTAGGAGTACGTCTGTGTTCCTGGGCTCAAACAGCAGATGTGCTTTCAGCATGTGCAAACTGAACAACTGGAACTGGATATCTGGGCATCAGCAGCTTTAAAATTCTCTTTGCCCCACATGTTTATAAATTTTACTGCCTCTCTCCACAAATGGGCCTTATTTTCTGTTCCTTGGGACGTGTCTAAAAACAGCTCACAAAGAATATTAAAAAGTTTGTTCTAATCTTCAAACTCCTGCCTCACTTCATCTCTGCATCCTGTTCAAAGCCCATTAGGAACACACCAATTACACACAAATCAAAACAAATTTTTTAATGTTCTAACACAGGACTAATCTCTAAACAACTTTAATTCAAAGCAATGAACTCACATCAAATGTTGAAGTTCATTAGATTACGGATTCCATCTAACAGAACAATTATCTGCTTTTTATAAACTGCTTCTATTTTCTGTTATGTTCAGTTTAGTTTCAGACAGCCAAAGAAATAGGGATTTTATGTATTTTTAGTGAACTCTGCTCTGTACCTTAACAGTTTATTAGGAAATCTAATCAGGTCTTGACCCAATGCCTAATGTTTCAACATATCTTATATTAAACTTGATCACATCTGTTCTCTCATGGTTTAAAACTTTTGCATATAGTGTTAAGATGGACAAACTAATTTTATTTGAAAAATAAGAAAAAGGTTATGTCTTGCAAAAAAAAATTTCAAAGTCTGGATCAAATTTGGTGACAAATATCAGCTACATAAAAGTCTAGTAAAGAAAAAAAAAAGAGTAACAGAGTCATAAAACATTTCGAAAAACTCTTGGGGATTTCCTGCTCTCCCAGAATCCCAGAAGATAATTAAGAATAACCAAGACTCAGGTCCAAATCACCACACTAGATCTGACGCAGGGCTTTTATGCAAGGGAGTTTTTATGCAACACCTGGTGGTGAAGGCATCAACACTAAGAGTAGGTATAAGTTTTGGAACAGGTGAATTTACCCAACTAAACTGTGTTTTCATGAACAGCATAATGAGATCTAGAGAGAAGCATTAAAAACATTACTCTTTTCTATTCATATTAGAAAACATGGAGCATATCTGAGGAAGAATAACCCAAAATGCAGGCACTTATATGGAAATAGTTATGCTCATACAGACTCCAGGATTAAACTGGCAACCAAAGTAAGCATTAGTTAAAAATGCAGCTTTATCAGCAAAATAGATCAATGCAATTTTTACTGCATGGGCAGACTTCTCATGTCTAGAAGTTAAGCAATACTTACCTTTTTAAAAGCAATTTCAATGCATCATGGGATTGATTTCTGGGCAGGACATTACTAGAAGGAGCTGTGGTAAGTGCAAGGAGGAGGAACACCAATAATATCAAGTTCACAGTGACTAAGAGAACTTACCTACGCTCTACTTCAGGAGCTGCACATCAATTTACTAACCTACAACAGGTACAGGCTCTTAATCTACTGGACAATAAAGTTAACCATGTAAGCCTTATTTTTGTTTTGGCCCTTATTTCTATCCAATCCCTTCTTTATAAACTACAAGGAAAGTATAGCATCAAACTTCACATATTGTCATTATTGTAATTTGTGGGGGAAACCAACATATTTATGCTCTGCAGTTACTTGGGAGTTCTATTCTCTCAATCTTTTGGTGAGAAACGTTTGAATTCTCAGGCTTAGGGACTTGCCCAGAGTCAGGCAGGAAGTTTGTGACACACTCTGTACAACTGTGAATTTTTCCTGTAAATGTGCAGTACAGGGACTGCAATAAAAAGAGACAGCTACAAAAGTGCTGCACTGTGTTTACACAAAGCACCTGAAAAGGCCTGGGAATATTACCCTGCACAGCTTTGTCTGGATGAGATTTGGGTCATTTAAGTACTTTCATGGGCAGAAAAAGTACTTAGAGCTCATGAAACACGTGGAAAAAATATTCTTTTTCTATTAAACTGAAGACCTTCATGTTTTTTAACAATTAATTTGATCAGACCTTTAAAGAATGAGGCAGATATTTGGCTAATTTTCCATCTCTTGAGGATTCCTGAATATGACAGACTGTAGTTGAACATATGTGAAAGAAGTAAATTGATGAAATTATGGTCAATGCCATAAAAAAGGCAAAGCACATGATCTAATGGCCACTGCTGACCACAAAATTGTTCAGTGTAAGGTCAGAGAAAGCAGGGGGAGGCCAATCATTCTTTCCATCCATGGGAATACAGGGCAGAAACACAACTGAGGATTAGTCTCCTCAGTGTCCCAGGGATTAGGTACAGTTGTCTAAATGTTTAAAACATATTTTACCTTTTAATGAAACCAAACTCTTTTTAGCTGACAGTAGATTCCTTTACTTATCCAATCATTATTAAAGATCATAAAGATATATGAACAATTTCTGGGTGTTGAAGTAATTTGGCTATTTTACAGCACACTCGAGGCACGCAGACAGATCTTTACAATCCCACACCCTGAACTG